>JAOXNG010000031.1:31767817-31792320 GCA_028566535.1 Scolopax minor | reverse complement strand
AGAATCAATTAATCCAAAGGGCAGTGAGCAAACATAATGGTGGTACTGTTTCATTTATCCTACAGAAGATTAATATCTTCAGTGAATAATGACTTTTGAAAATTTTCTGAATATTCTGATGGCTTTCAATATAATTTAATGTTAATCTCATATTTTAATCTAATTTTCTTCAAAATGCATCCTTATGTATATCAGCTTTTAGGAATTCCAGTAAGATACTTCAGACATTGAAATGTCTATTGATGTGCAGGTGTTTGTTAAATCATAGAAAAATTACTGTAACTTCTAATGTAAATATTCCAAGTACTCCTTTTTCTGAGACATGCCTGGAGATACAAAAGAAATAGTAGTAGTGTAAAATATTTGTATTTTTTTGAGGAAAAAAACATCCACTAGGAAATACTAATGTTTCGTGTTCCGTGTTTAAGGAATGTACATGATTCTGAAAAGCTGTCTTATGTGATAAATGTTTTCTCCGAGATGTGTGCATTTCTGTTTGATGTTTTAAGGAAATTGATTTGTAAAATTGATTTGTCTTACTGTCTGTCATCTGTATATGCACATAGATGCAGGAAAGTTGTACATGGCAATTTTTCATACACAGTTTACAAATACATTCTTTCTGACTACTTTATTGAATTTAACTTGTACCTTTCTTCAATGAAAACCTATATGCTTTTCTTCAGACACAAAATTAGCAATTTCTTCTTGAGCACCTTTCAACGTGTTTGGCTGGAAAAAGTACATGAAAAAACTCAGTATGACAGGCTTATACTCAAGTTAACGGTAATGTAACTTGTGGAGAGCCTCTTCCTTATGCGCACACTTATTCCTTCCCAGCCATGATTTGACGTTATCATAAAACATGAATTTGTACAATTTTCAGAGGGGATTCTGATTGGTCAGTTTTTGAAATTTGATAATAAAATGGCACCAGTGCCAGCAGGAGAGCCTAGAAGTTTTGCTCAATAGCTATTCCATTGTATAATAGCAATTCATGTGCACAGACTATTTAAACAGTATATACAGCCAATTTGTATAGCTTGTGTTAGTCATGCGAGATAAAAGTAAATTAAAAAGTTGTGTGAAACACCTTCGTAACTTCATGTAGTGCACCTCAAAAAAAATTTTTTCCCCAATTTAATGTAAAGATCGAGTGGTTTTGCCATTGTTATGTGTAGTCGTATTGCCATGAACTGTATTTTCTGTGGAAAGTTAAATTAATGAACAACATGTAGTAGCAATTAATATGCCTTCAGAGTTTTCTAAAATCTGTATTTTCTAGAGCAGGTTTTGTGTATTTCTAATCCAGTTTCTTTAAGGGCACATAAACACTGCCCTGAATTAGAACTGGTAGTAAAGAAACTGAGCTTAGGCTTCTCTATGTGGAAGGTGGCAATGGTTGTCTGTAGATAATATGCTGGAAAGCACTGGATAATTATTTTCATGTTGATGGCCAACTTCTGTTCTCTCAATGTCCTAAATCTAGTAAACTAGGTTTCCATCTCATAGGTGTAAATCCCACCCACTCATTCTCAGTCTGTTCAAGTGTGTATTTTTTCCCATGCTTGCATCAAGGTTCCAGTCCTGCAGTTTCACATATAATGTATATTAGCACTCCCAACACCTTCAAAACAAAAAGTAATGTATACATATATGTATAAAAATACAGTAAGAATGTTCACAGGTCCATGCAGATTTGTCACTGAATGTTAGTTATGTTTTGCATTTTGTTTCACTGACCAATCAGAGGATCAGAATTGTACAAATACGTATCCTTACTAATCATTAACCACATGAGCTGTTATACTATGTTCTGTTACCCCTCTTGATCTCACTTTCACAACCCCCCCAGGCACCGTTCTATTAACCTCTTCCTCCATGGCTATCAGAACTATTGGATAGAAACAGAGGAATATTCATTTGAGGAGAAACTAGTTCAGGATTTGGCTGTAAGTACTGATGTAATTGGGCATATTTTTCAGGGCCCACTGTAGTGTATATTTCATGTATCTATTATAAACTATCTTTAACTTTTGTGTACTGTATGCTTATGCATAAACTTTTAAAATATTAATCCTTATGCTTCAGGGCATAAGATAATTTTCTGCTGTGGTCAAAAAGACATTTGTCCCGTGATGCACACCAAAGTGCATTGAGGTGGTTTATGCCTTAAAATGAAGTGTGTGATACTCATTCTTTGTAAGAGAAATGGATTAGATGAACTGTCAGACTCTTTTTGTCATTATGGTAATTCCTATGTTCCTATATTTTATTTACTAGCTTTTTAAAGCTTGACACAATTGATCCTTTGCCCCTTTTTAAATTTTTTGTTGATGCATAATATTTAATTTTAACATTTTCAGCTTTGATACAAATTAATTTTGCTGTTTTCTTGTTGATACATCATAAGAAAAAGTAAATATATACAGCCATATTCAGCAAAAATGTATTTTATATCTGTACTTGATAAAAGTGATTGGCAAACTTCAGCATTTTGTTACTGAATATTGATTCAGAAATCCTACTGCTTTTTCTCTTCCCTCTCTCTAATTACTTTGTCTAAAACACTTCCAAAGAGCCCATCTCCATTGTATCTAAACACAATGAAAATGAATATATAGCTTCTTAGACCACATGAAGATGTATCACAAGTTTCTTCAGTGTTAGCAAAAGCAGTCATGTTGTGATTTTTAAAGACACAAAAGGTTGTATGATTTTTCAAAACTACAGCTAATATATTTTTCTCATACTCTGGAAAATTATGTCATCACAGTATTTGTTTGACTTTGCTTCTTTCTAAAGGAAGGAATGAGGCCATTAATCAAAACAATGATTACAATTCTTTCAAATTTACTAGAGAATTAAATTGAACTTCTGTAATTACAATTATTACTATAATTAAAATAATTCTGCAATAATTACAAGACCTACAAAGGATTGATAACCCAAGTAAGGTAAAGGTGATACGCTGCTGTTTTGCTGGCTATGTTGTTTCAAACTGCCAAAAAATGTTTGAGTTGACAATAAGAACAGTCCTTACGTTTGTTGAATCAAGGTTAGGTAGAAATGATATATGGAAGTATTGTAGCAAACAGTAGTCTGAATAGGATGTACCTGATGATATTAATAAAAATAGTTCAATTTAACACTAATTCTCCTGCTAAAGAATTGAGCTGGTTCTTTCTTTCAATTCTGGTCCACTGGAAACACAGAATTTCTGCTGAATAAGGCTTCCCTAAGATTTTCCCTGTCTCATTCTCTAGTACCTCATAAATGAGAAACTTCTAATGTTACCTTCAAATATGAATAATAATCATATACTCTAACTCCTTCTGAGTTATACAGGCACGTAATGTTGCAGGATATGCTGAAAGCTGCTTAATAAGATGAATACTGGAATTTAATACAAATTGGACAGAATAAAATTGCTGAAATCCTTTCCTAAGCTTAATTACTCATTTTTTTCCTTACTTATGAAACTTAATGTGTATATTTTGATATAAATCTTGAGACAGACACCTCCAAAAAAAGATGAAGAGGAAGAGGAAGAGACTGAGAAAAAACAGCCTGATCCACTTCATCAGATTATCCTCTATTTTAGTCGCAGTGCTCTCACAGAACGAAGGTAAAAAGAGCTGTATTGAAAAGCACATTGAGTAAATACACAAAGTAATTGAATTTCTAATAACATCACAGGGGTGATTTAACACAAGTGGAGTTCATTATTGTGCATGGTGAACATTTTTTTGCCTCTCAGTTTCATTAGAGTTTTTATGTATTTAAACTTGGTATAACCTTTATATTGAGACAAATATTGGCTATTTTTGATGTTTTAAAAGCTTGGTAAATACCCAATACAGAAATAACAGAGCATGAATTCTCACAGAAAAGTAAAATCTACAGGAACTGCTGGTTCATTCAGAGTACCCTCCCCTGGTCTCTGCTGGTAATAAATTTGTTTTCTTTTTGTTGGTATTCATTAAATTTTATTCAGTGTATCAGAAAAGGTTTCACTGATGATAAGCATCAATCTCTTCCAGTGCCAGTTTCTGTTTTGAATTTAGACTGTTGATTAGAATATGTATTTTGTATGAGTAGAGTACTCCAGTGCTTCATATGCTTTTTCCGTATGACTAATACAGTCTTACCATCTGACAGTTATGATTATTCTAACATATCTCCATAATACTTTTCTGCACCTGCAACAGCCAGTGACCCTTACTTAGCCAATATGACTAAGTTGGATGCCCAAATATACCTCTGAATTTTTTAATTAAAAAGTTAGAGACTTGGTTTGAGGTAAGAAAATATATAATATGATTTTCAAGCGACATGTTTATCTACTATAAAATACCCTGAAATAAAAATGGTATTTAAATATTAGTAGGAGTGTGACATCTTTTTGTTACAATGTTGTAAAATAATTTTAATTATTTTTTACTCTTTATAGCAAACTAGAAGATGATCCTTTATATATTGCCTATTCTGCCATGATGGCAAAGGTAAATATGACTTTTGAAGCTCCATCTCACTCTACTCAGTTGCTCCCCATTAATTTTTGATGCTTTGTTAATCTTTTCCTTCTGTTTCATATGTAGGCTCCCTGATACTAGTAATTTCTGTGTTTTTAATGAAGCAAATGTGCTGTTCAGACTTATATATAATGATAAATTTCCTACATTACAATAATATTATAAAATTCCTGTAGGTGCAATCCTACTGATATCACTTGGCACTTTCTTTTGTACAGGTTTAACTTGGGAACAGTTTTAACATGATAGTTATCTTTATTCTTTGGGTAATTATTTTGGAGTTAATATTTGAAGTCTGCCAAAAGTAAATTGACAGTCATTTTTGCAACATATTGATTAAATCTAACACATGTGAGGAGAGTTTGACTGTGAAGATAAATATTATGGATATAGATAGAGATATGACATGAAAACACATAGCCTGCAGTTACAGGGTGCATATGTAGTTGGATGAATACCCTGAAGTACTTATATATTAGGGAATATCAGCTTCTTTCTGTGGATAAGCACAAATTACAGGGTTTTTATATCTTCTTAAAGCCTTTAATTATTGCTTGAAAAAATTTATTTGGTCACTTTTGTCAAAATACTATAGTAAAAGTAGGCATTGTGTTTCATAATAAACAAAATTTTGTGATTTCTCTTTCTAACATTAAAAGAGCTGCCAGGAAGAAGAAGAAGAGGAAGAAGAAGAAAAAGAAAAGACATTTGAGGTGAGAGTTTAAATAACATCTATTTATCATCGCCTAGTGTGCAATTATTTTAAGTATGTGCACTAGAATAAATACAAGAGTAACACAGTGTGTATTGATCTGCTTTACTAGGTTATTCACATAAAAGAAAGATGGTGTGATCTGAAATTTTGGAATCAAACAACCCATGGCATTTGGAGGCAGATAGCCTTCAGCAACTTCAGATTTCTCATCTTATTTTTCCTGAATCAGTTCCAGTCTGTAATCTGTTCTCATTTTTGTTCCCAAACCCAGGAGAAAGAAATGGAAAAACAGAGAACCCTCTATCAGCAAGCTCGCTTACATGATCGTGGAGCTGCTGAGATGGTCCTTCAGATGATTAGTGCAAGCAAAGGTAATGTTTTGTGAGGTATTAAAAGTATATATGCATATACATGATGTAAATATCATAGGTATGCTGCTATAGATACATATAATGTATTCTGTCATTATATCCATGATATGCATGTCAAATACAACTTATATGCTATATAATGAGGCAAATAAAATGTTACTTACTAGTGTACTAGGTAAAATTTCCAGACTGCTCTTCTGATTGAATAGGTCAGAATTGCAAGTTTTAATGACTGTACCCTTGTTTTGGCAGGTCATACAGGACCTATGGTTGTTGAAACACTAAAACTTGGTATTGCTATTCTAAATGGTGGAAATACCATCGTTCAGCAGGTAACGCTTTTCTTGCTGTGAGTCTTGCTTGTATAAAGGAGGAGAGTAATTTTGAGAATTTTAGTGAGTTTAGTAGGTTGGTAGTTTTTTTTTATTTTAGTGCATTTAATTTTAAGCTAACCAGTGAAGAAATACCAAGGTGTATTTGGTACCATAATGGTATTATTGCTTGCCAATGATTTGCATTTTGAATGGTATTTCAGGAAGTTGTTAATTCATCTAATTTTAATACAGAATATTTTTTTTTCCCAAAATATATATCCTCTAGAAAATGCTAGATTACCTGAAGGAGAAAAAGGATGCTGGATTTTTTCAAAGTCTCTCTGGCTTGATGCAGTCTTGCAGGTAAAAGCATAAATCATATTATTACAGTTTCAGTTTTTTTCAGGTTGGTGGCTCATTGCTTAGTGCAAGTGGATTTGCTAGATTTAACTTGCAGGAGTCACAGATTGTAGACCTCTTGATGGAAGTTTTTGTGAATCAGAGGAATAGTATTCTTCCAAAGGAGAAAATAAAGCAAAGACAGTAGATGCCTTTGAAGCATTAGTTTGGAGAGGCAGAAAAGTAAAATGTGAGGACTCCTTTACTGGTCCCATATCCTTCAAGTTTTTTGTCTGGGGGGTTCCAAGGCTGAGGAAAAGCCATTGCTGAAGGAAAGAGAGGCCAGTGGAGCTTTACTAAGTTTTCAGTTTCTGCACATCTCTGACGAGTTACACCATCTCTGTCACTTTTTCTGAGTCCTCTGCATTTTTATCAGGTTTGTGAGGGATGGCATGTAGCCAGTGAGACTACTGTAGTTCATTCCCATGATAAACCAGAAGTTCAAATTCATTGGACAAGATAAAGGACTCCTATAAAGAAGGTGGAAAACTGTAAGAGTGATCAGAAACAACAACAATAGATGACCTCATTTTCTTAGCCTTTTAAAGCTACAGAAGGGTACTGAAGGAATAGTTGGGGAAATAGAAGTGAAGAAGCCGTATGAAGACAGGCAAAATGTGGAAGGAATAGAGACCTGCACTGCAGAAATTATTGCTGAGTAGTTGCAGCCTAAGTAAATAACATCTATCCTGTAATTTCTCCATTTATGTAGAACAATTTAGCAAGGCTTTGCTCAAACAGGACCTGCAGTGATGATATTACCAATTGTGTATGTGTTTCATTCTGGACTTCATTAACAGAGGTTTTGATAAAATGACTTGAACACTGACAAGAGAATGAAAATGATGCTTTAAAAATCGCAGTTTTAATGATGTGGCTGGATAGAAGAATATGTGACTGCATTGCTGTTTAACTGAAAAAAAAAAGATAATAATTGAATTACATTTGGACTGTTTGAATTAAAATATTCTGACTGAGTGGTGAGAAGTCTGTTATTCCACGTGCTGGGCTATGCCAAAAGAAAATGCAGATATTGGTGTATTTAGATCTTGGAAAACACGGAATCTCTCATCTCATATATCTTCTGAATATGGAATCAGAGATTCCATACATCTTCTGAATAACATAATAATGCATAATATATACAGTAACTATAATAGGAGTAATAACGAGAACTTAGTGGAAAACAATGTGAGTGAGATATAACTGCAGTAATGTCCATTTGGCAGGCAGGTTTAAGTAAATATAAAGATTAATATTTCAGGTTCCTTTTCCACTTTTCACTTATACATAAAACCATGAATGACATTACTGGAAGTGAAGTTGGGTAAGTGGCGAGACCTGACCTGAGACTCATTTCTTTTCAGAAATGGACACTGGACCCTTATTTTCATCCCAAGCTCTTATATTTAATATTCACATTAAATAAAATATGATGCAATGTATGTCACTGTGGGTCAAGACTAGTAGTTGAAGGCCGCCAAAGATTTCCTAGAAGAAAATAATTTTCCATTGTGTACTACAGTACTTTTTCCTGTTTGCTTTTTTTTTTTTCAATATAAGTGTTCTTGACTTGAATGCGTTTGAGAGACAAAATAAAGCAGAAGGCCTGGGGATGGTTACTGAAGAAGGAACTCGTAAGTAGAATGAAATTGATTCCAGTAGTGCTTAACACATTACTTGTGCTTCCTTCTGTAACTAGTACTGTTATGAACTGTGGCTTGAGGTTTCTGTTGATAGACTTTCTATGAATAATTCTAGGCTTTGAGTTCTGAATATGCTTTATATTTACAAAATCTTTAGCAATAATTTTTAAGAGAAACGTTGTAACTTCTAATATTCTTATCCTGTATTCTTGTTATTTTTCTTTGATCCACAGTCATCGTTCGTGAGCGTGGTATGTTTGGGTTTACAGTTTTTGATACTATCGTTGCAAAAATGTGTTGCAAATACAGAGAGCAATCTCTCATTGCATCTTCCCAGATATCTTTAGGTTTAGCTTTATGGTCTGCAGCAGGTTGTGTGTTCAGCTTGGATAAACAGTTTGATGCTTATTAAAGAAGTGTCATTCATATTTAAGGCATGATTTTAGTTATGACTAACCATTTACTTATTAGATATATATCCTGTTGCTTTCTCTTTTTTTTTTTTTCTTTTAACCATGGATGCATTGGAGTGCTAAATATTTTGGCTTTGCTTTTTCTGTCTCAGTTTTTCTTTTCATAATTATCAGTCTGTTTCTTTTAAATTGCTTTAATGCTTTTATAATACTGGTTTTTATTAGAATTCCAGTTTTAAAGGTTGCTGTGAGATTATGTGTTTTGCATATTTAATCATAACAGTTGGCACATAATCATTGTATTTGTGTATTTTAAAGGTGAAAAAGTGCTGCAGCATGATGAATTTACTCGAGATCTATTTAGATTTTTACAACTGCTCTGTGAAGGGCATAACAATGGTAAGTGAACTGAATATGGGGAAAATGTGTGATGACTCTGTTCTTAAACAGTTGAATAGAACTGATTCTAATGTTTTTTTTTCCTCTAATCCATTTAGTTTTCTGAGGGGAAAGTGGCATGCCAACAATTTGAATTCTGAAGTTCAATTTGAATTTTTACATCTTAATATAATTTCAGTTTTTATGCCAATTTTTAATAGTAAAACCTATTGCAAGCCATGTGGATAACAATTCTTCAGTTCTATTTATATTGTAATCTACTTTAGTTCATTGTCTACTCTGTACTTAAAAAGTACAAGGTACTTAAAAATAATGTATTTTCTATGAAAATAAACTTGTATTTTTTATTCCGATATATACTAACCAAACACAAACCACTACTTCTTTCAGATTTTCAAAATTACCTACGTACTCAGATGGGCAACACCACAACAGTGAATATTATTATTAGTACAGTTGACTATCTCTTGCGTCTTCAGGTGAGGAAAAAACAGAAGAAAATGGAGTATAACATACTTGACTTTCCTTCACTTTTATAAATTCAGATTTTTCTGGAAACAAGTGTGAAAATCCTCTCTTCAGGGATATCTAAAATAAAGAATTGTGATTTAATTTTATTCATCTATTCTTCCCTTTTAAAATAGATGATCTCTCAGAATTCTGTGTGAAACCAGATTTTGTTAATTTATTTTGTTGTTCACTTCTGCAGGGAGCATAGTTAGATAAAAATGCAAAAAGTTATTGTCATGAGAAATAGATTGACACAGAAATACTAAATTTCATCTGCTGCTGATTCAATTTCTGGTGATACAAGTGGAGGTTGTAAATACTGCATATAGAATCCAAAATTAGAAAATACAATATTGTTGTTTTTTTCTTAGGAATCAATCAGTGACTTCTATTGGTACTATTCAGGAAAGGATGTCATTGATGAATCAGGACAACGTAATTTCTCTAAAGCTTTGGCTGTCACCAAACAAATATTCAATTCCCTTACAGAATATATCCAGGTAAACAAAATATTTTGCTCAAGCTACTAACAGTGAAGTTCTATGATTTCATGACCTGATCATGTCCTGTCATAAATTTTTAAATCCTTTGGCTTTGTTTTTCTTAATTTTGATAAAGCTACGTGGAATCACTGTCTGAATGTAAAGTTAGTATTAAAACACGTGAATGGCTGCATATTTGTCACGATACAATCTAGTGTTATTAGATTGATCTTTCTAGATCTATTTAGATACCAAGGAGACCTTGGGAAGCTTTCTCATATAGCTTCTTGGAAGTCTGAAGAGTTTATTTCCCTACTTTTTCAGGGAAAAATCTTAAGAAAGCAAATTGTTTTATTTGTTTTAGGTTTTTTCTGTTTTATATAAATTAAAAAATTTGATTTTATTATTTTTTTTTTTTTTTTTTTTGGCGTATGTTTGTTGTTTTTTTTTTAAGGGCCCTTGCATAGGTAATCAACAGAGTCTGGCTCATAGTAGGCTGTGGGATGCAGTTGTTGGCTTTCTTCATGTCTTTGCCAATATGCAGATGAAACTTTCACAGGTATTTTCAAAAGTCCATTCTTCTTTGTATATATTTATAAAATAGAGTCAGATGAATGTTGAAAGCTGTAAAGCAATTATGTACTGATACTCATTTGTTGTGCATAGGCCTTTTGTAATGTAGAGTCCAAGACTGAAGCTCAGGACTAGCATCTTCGTATCACTCCTTTTAGCATTAACCATCACTGTGCCCTCACTTTTTCTAATATCAAACTTGCTGCTTCCAACCCAATTATACCTTTCTGATAATGAAGGTGGTAATTTGGTCCCTTCATCCCTGTTGCCAAAACCTGATTATCTGTCAGAGCAGAAGCACCATTAAAAGTGTGGTTCCCATGCTACAGCTAAGTAGGGCAAGAGAAAAGCTGGGAAGTCAGTTAATTCATCACAGGCACAAGGAAATGTTGTGCAGGGTGTTGTGGAGTCCTACCCCTCTTCACAGTTTCTGGCTCTGTGTTCCTTTGTGACTTCTGCTTAATGAACCCGTATGCCCAAGGCACCAGGCACTGCAATAGTGCAGGGAGCAATTCCCTCACTCTTATTCCGTGTCTCTAAAACCCTCTGATTTACTCATAAGATTTCTTCTCACCTTACAGAAGTATATCAGAATTTTCAGGATACTTAGCGGTTTTTAGATCCTTAATGTCAGACTTGTCAAGTTCTATAGTTAAACTAAACAGTTATAGTTCGGTTTGAGTGGTAATGCATTAAATATTCCCTGTGAAGTGAGCAAGGGTGGATTCTTTCTGAGATGAATACTGTCAGATCTGTGTGTAGCCAATTGTCTGAGTTTTCTCTGTCCTTTATCTGCACTTTGGTACTCCTTAATGATTTATTAATGCTTATCTTTATGGTATTAATACCTCTGCTGTACTAAGTTTCACTCGCTGAGGGGACAGCTGAGGTGCAGGGAAGTCTGCAGGGCGGTGGGGGTTCACGGCAGAAAATGGGCTTTTTCCTGAGCTTTCTGGCACCAGGGAAAGGCCAGGAGAGCACAGGCAGCCTGCAAGAGCTGGCAGCTCACACGAGGGTTGCTGACAAGGTGGGGTGGTACCAGCAGTAATGGCACTAACGCTGGTAATAGATTGAGAACCATCAGGGAGTGTGAGAGGGAGACAGGCTGCTAGAGTCACTGCCTACCACCCCGGACCCAGGGCCAACAGGCAGAAAGGCAACGTGACACAGAGGATCCCCTGTGCTCTCCTCTGCCTCGGCAATTCTGTGATTCTATGGTTTTAAGTTACCCTCATATTGTATAAGACTTCTGATAGTAATCATAAAAAAATGACAATGAAATGTTGCTGAACTACATTTAGATGGCCGTCCTCCATAGTGTTTATTTTCCAAATGTATTTAATTTTTCAGATAAATACAAAGAAAAAGCAATCTTATACTCCATGTTTTTACAGGACTCTGCTCAGATTGAATTGCTTAAAGAACTTCTAGATCTGCTAAAGGATATGGTAGTGATGCTCTTGTCACTGCTTGAAGGTTAGACCTGGTTTTCTTTCAAATATGACTATCTCAGCTTCATAATGTAAAGTATTATAATTAGTTTAATCTTTCTAAACTGGTTTTAATAGCCTTTATGTAATGCTATTTCATATCTATTTAACAATTATTCTGAAATATACATAGTTATGGAACACAGGGCTGCCACCAAAAAGCATGTTCAATGAAAAATTACAAAGATTTAAGAACATTTTTGTCCTGTTCTCAGCATGAATATGAAATGTATTTCTTTAAAATGTAGTGATGCCAAATAACTTCTTGTTTTCACACACTACTTAGGTAACGTTGTAAATGGAACTATTGGAAAACAAATGGTAGACACACTTGTAGAATCATCTAGCAATGTAGAAATGATTTTGAAGTTCTTTGACATGTTCCTCAAGTTAAAAGATCTGACTAACTCAGATGCTTTCAAAGAGTATGACCCAGATGGTAAAGGCATCATTTCAAAGAAGGAATTCCAGAAATCAATGGAGGCTCAAAAACAATACATACAGTCAGAGATTGAATTCCTGTTGTCCTGTGCAGAAGCTGATGAAAATGATATGTTTAACTATGTTGATTTTGTGGAAAGATTCCATGAGCCAGCCAAAGACATTGGATTTAATGTAGCAGTGCTTCTTACGAACCTGTCAGAGCACATGCCTAACGATTCACGCCTTCAGAGCTTACTTGAACCCGCGGAAAGTGTTCTTAATTACTTTGAACCATATCTTGGCCGTATTGAAATAATGGGTGGAGCCAAGAAAATAGAAAGAGTTTACTTTGAAATCAGTGAATCCAGCAGAATGCAGTGGGAGAAGCCACAGGTGAAGGAATCCAAAAGGCAGTTCATATTCGATGTTGTAAATGAAGGTGGAGAGCAAGAAAAAATGGAACTCTTTGTGAATTTTTGTGAAGACACAATCTTTGAAATGCAGTTAGCCTCCCAGATCTCTGAAACGGATTCATCTGAGAGGCCTGAGGAAGAGGAGGAGGAAGAGCCTTGTTATGTAGTGGATATTGGAGATGATGAGGAAGAAGAAAAGTCCCTGGAATCTGCTTCAGCTTTTGCAATGGCCTGTGTTGCAGTGAAGAAGAATGTTGCCCACTTTTTTAAAATGGTCACAGTGAAGAACCTGAGGAAACAATACAGGAAAGTTAGAAAGATGACAGTAAAAGAAATGGTGAAAGTGTTCTTCTCCTTTTTCTGGATTCTATTTGTAGGGATGTTCCAACTGTTCTTTACTATAGTTTGGGGAATTTTCCAGATTCTTTGGAGCACTGTATTTGGAGGTGGCCTCGTTGAAGGAGCCAAAAATATTAAAGTTACTAAAATATTAGGGGACATGCCTGACCCAACGCAGTTTGGAATCCATGATGATGTTATGGAAGCAGAAAAAGTTGAAAGCGCTGAGCATGGCATCAGAGCTGAACTCGTGCAGTTTGTGAAAGGGGAAAAGGGAGAAACTGACATAATCTCAGACATTTTTGGCATTCATACAAAGAAAGAAGGTGGCTCAAAACATGGTCATGATGCTGGCCTTGGAGATATTGCGGAAATCCTTGGTACTGATATCCAGTCACCTTTGGAAAACACAGTTCGTAAGAAAAAAGGATTACAGGTATGTTAAAGAGATTTTGTATTTCTTTGCAGAAAATAACAATAATACAAATATGTTACTGAATTTTCTTTTAGTAACTGGATAATTTGTCATTTAACTGATTAATAAATGTTCTTGATGAGAACATACTTTATAATTTTACTCTTTTAAAAACAAACCGGAGAGTTTACATGGCAGAATTCAGTGCAGGGTATTTAGATTTCACTGCAGAAAACTGGTGTTATTGTTCATTGAATTTTAATCAAAACAAAAACTGCTGGCAGCTTTCTAGTCATGGTTTTTTGCTTTAAATGGTTTAGTCTTGTTTATTCTGCATACCCCATTTTTTCACATTATATATTTCAATTACTTTTACAATCTACTTTCTCCATAAATGCCTTATTGTTATTGTGTTTCTTCTACATGCTTTACTGATCACATAAATAAAATATCCTTTTTTCCTATTTTTTGAAATAATTTTGCCTGAATTTATTGTTACTTTATCATATAATCATTCTTTACTTTTATTCTGGTTTATGAAAATATATTTTGTTCCAATCAGCTGAGTTAAATACAATTTATCATTCTGTGTTAAAAATGGATTGAACTAAATGTAAAACCCTAAATGCATTTGTCATATTTGGGATGCGTTCACTCTACAATTGAGATCTGTTTCTACTTGTTATTCAAGTATCTCTTTCCTTTCATCATTAATCCACCTCTTTATTGTGTGTGCTTCCCAGAGATTTTCAAGATTAAACCTCTGTTGTACAACTTCTTATTTCATTATTTCCACTTCATTCATATATTTTTCTCAAAGATTTTTTATCGCCTACATCAAGATATATTTCTCCATTTATTTTTATTTATTTATTCATTTTTATGTGTGTACTTAACAATGAGTGTCTTTTAAATTCCTGTATCATTTAGCATAAATGCAATGTGGTGGTTATTTAAAAATACGATTTTATCTTAGCAGGTCTGAGTAACTATTTTAGAATTTTCTTGAACAATAAGTGAAGTAAATATTTTAATTCAGATTTGAGTAAATATTTTATAATTGTCTTTACTTTGATTTCTGCATTTCTCTCAGGTGTGTTTGTAACTAATGATAAGTAATTTATATAGATACTTTGAATAATTGTTGTGAAGTCAATAATGCAATTTATCCAGCTTTTTACCTTTAATGTTAACTAGTGAAACTTACCAAAGTAATTTTTATGCTAATACTGTATTGCAGAAATTACTGTTCCTGTTGTGTATATGAATGGCTCAAGGAATCTAATTAGAGCACTGTCTATAACTATTAGGGAGATCTTAAAGAAGAAACAGTGATGTAAGAATCAAAAGTTACTTCAGGGAGTCACTGTCTTTCTTAAACATTTACAATAATGGACCTTGCACAAATGGATAAAAAAAGAGAAATTCAGCTCTATATGCTAGAAAAGCAATTGTGTACAGATGAAGTCAGTGGCGTTACCATATAGCCAGAAAAACTGCAATAACCCATGGAACTGTGTAGCCTGAAGATTGTTAGGACATAGTGTTTAATGTGAAGTTCCACAGGAATCTGTGCTGAGACCCATGTGGGTTAATAGATAAAAAAGAAGCAAGTAGTGAGCTAATAGAGTTTGCTGATAAAAATGTTATTTATTACAGTGAAATCAAGAGTTAACTGCAAAGTTGCCTTAAAAGAGCATATGAAAATCAGCAAAGGGATGAATAGTGGAGGAAAAAATTATAATTTTACATGTAATATGTTGGATTTTGAGCTCATTGTTACTGCTTGGGTCTGGAATCTTGGAAATATAATAAGGGTTCTACAGAAATATCAGTTCATTGAAAATGTCAGTCAACACAGATCAAAAAAGCAGACTGAAATTTTGAATTGTTGAGAAAAGAATAGAGACGGGAAAACCTCAGAATATTATTGTGCTCCATGAACCCAAAATATAAATGTGTCTTGAAGACCAGATTCCCCCATTTCAAAAAGACTGTGATAAAACTGAAAAAGGTTCTGTGAAGGTGAAAAATTTATCAAAATTTAATGTGGAACTAATCTTGAATGGAATTAAATAGGTTAAGGCTCTTCAGCCTGGAAAGGAGACAACTGAGAGAGCACATGGTAGAGGGATGGAGAGGATCGATAGGGATTTATTCGTTCTTCCTCCACCCTACCTCTTAGAAGAACTAGGTGTCATCAAACGACCTCTGAATTATCCTCCACCAGCCTGAGATCTTAGGGAAAGCTCTTTGTGAAAGAGTTACACATGTTTCCATCACATATACGAGATGAGGTTCCACAGAGAGGTGAGATAAGAAAGGGAAAATGGATTCCGTAAATTCTTTCGTAAATTCTTTCACTACTGAATGCGAGAGTTAGGCATCCAGGTGAGGAGTGGGGAGGAGTTTAGATAACACTATTTATGTGTTAACCAGCAGTCTAGAGAGTACACTGACAGACAGTTGGTGTCTAAGCACTTGGAGAGAATACAGAAGAGGGTAACGAGTTAAGAGAGGTTTCTGCAAAAGAGAATGGTAGCAAATTTAGGCACTTTTGGATTCCTTTTTGTATCTACGACTTTGGAGCCTGCATCTCTTTGATTTCCAGTGAAGCTTAGATACTCAAACTGCATTTGAAATGAGTTTGGTCTTGCACCACTGAGCCTCAAAGTTTTTGAAATCCAGGCCCCAGCTTCTTTGCTGCAGCTAGCCATCTGTAAAATTGTATATTGGTTTTTCCATCTCAAGTGAATGCTGCAAACACATACTTAGATGGTTGTGAGATGTGCTGGTAAAGTTTAATGAAACATCAACCCACATAAGGTAAATAGGTTGAAGAAAACATTGGGTAAGTAAAAGCTGTTTAAATATTTTTCTGTTTTCAGTTGATCCTGACAAAGTAATTGGGTTTCGTAATATCTGGTAATTACTCAGATCTTTGATGCTATCATTGATACATTATTGCTTGTTTCATATTTGGAATGAGGCAAACTGATGCTCGTTTTCCACATAATCAGTAACTGCACTGAGTCTTTGTGAGTGACTTTTGTATCAGGGTATGATCTGGATGTAGTTACCTACAGCTGGTCACAAAGTCTATCTGATAACTATGTATAATTAAGTTATTCAATCAACTGGGCTAGTTACAGTATTAATAATGCTATATTGAAAAAGAATATACTGAAGAATTTCTCCGTATTCACTGTTAAATTCTAGTCTGAGCTGTCTATTTTTAACATAGACAAAAAAATAGAACACTTTTAGAAGTACAAGGTGGTATAAAAATATAGTGTGGTAATTATTTTATTGTTTTCTTAAAAAATAGTAACTAGTTACCGAAATTTTATTTGAATCGATCCATTTTGACAATTAAAATATTTTTTGCAGATATCTGAAATTGCAAAAGAAGCTGAAAGAGAAAGAAAAGCAGAAGCTGAAAAGGCTGAGTAAGTGACTTTTACACAATTCCTGTTTAATTCCTTGCTGCTTCCTAATGCTAGGGAATTTGGGCAGAAAGAATCCGAGCAACGCTCGCTGTTCGAGGCACGTTCTGTGCACCGTCCCATCGGTATTCCAAAGAGCAGCCCAGTCCCCAAGAGGTGCCAGAGCATCTCAGTGGGCAACAAAATAGTCATCTGACCTGTTGTGGCCCTTGACAATTCTGCATCCATAAATATGTGGCCAATTTAATTTTTAAAAAATGTCCATAATTACTCTTAAAAATGAGTAATTGAGTCTTGAAAAAAACCCTATACATCTTGTCATTACTGTTATTTACAGTTTCCCTACTACCTACCATAATTTTCAGGCAACACAAGATGATTGTAACACAAAATTTGACTAACCCAACAGTTTTTCTTATTGCTGTTTTATCTGTTCTCAAGTTGTGAACTTGACAGCAGGTACATTCTTTTGCCCAGTTATCCTACACATGACAGCCTTTTCAAGTGCTTGCCTTGCTTTAGCAGCATCCTGCTTCTGAGGGGGCTCCTGTCTTTCTGGACTGTAGACACATGAAAAACATCGCCCGGAGACCTTTTGTATGTGTTGCTAGAGAGCTATACCTATTTTTTTTTCTATTTTGATTAATGTTTAAAATGTTTTCTTCAGCCTCATTTTTCTTTTTCCTCTTATCTGCCAAAGTTAATTTTTTTTAAGTGTGCCATTAGGGTCAATATTTTAGGATATACTCTGCATAGCTTGTCTGATTTTTTCCTCTATATTTGTGTGTATATATGCATACATGTTTATGTTTGTGTATATTCATATGTATATATGTATGTCTTGCATGGACAAGAATGTGTAGACATACATGTATGGGTTTTTTTCCCCTGTTACCTCATTATAGTAAGCCATCAACACTATCGGGGATGGTTTCCATGGTTTTGGATATTGGATTTGGATATTTTCATTCCCTATTTCAGGCTGTGTCTGATATACTTCTAATAGACTTCTTCCCCTGCTTGCATTTTATTGTCACTGAATTGTTTTGATATGTTTTGTCTCTCTCTTCAATCCCTGCAGATATATTAAGCCTATTATTTTCATTGTTTAGAATGCTTTTGGTAATTAAAAAGTAAAGTTAAACTCTCCCATGGTTTTTTTGGTACCATATATCCAAAGAATCCGTTGATGTGTGTTACCCAGTATGAAGACAGTAACTTCAAAAAGCAGTTTCAGAAACTGTTGCTTTCTCTAGACCATGTTATAATGTACCAATATATAGATTAATATTTAGATTGGTCAAATGACCCCCTTTAAAAGTCTTGTTAAATCATATCACTGCTGGGCTTTTTTTTATTTTGTTGACTGATTTTGGTCTCCTGATTTAGACATATTCACCAGTGCTTCAGTGAAGCAATTTTTAAATATCTAAAGAATTTACCCAAATTGCCATGATTGCTTTCTACCTCTCTTTATTTTATTGGATTTAGTGTCCCTGTTCCCTGTTGTCTTCTCTTGTCTGCCAAGCTTAAATTCCCCTCTCAAGTACTTTTGCAGTATATTCAATTTGACTCAGCTTAAAAATTTGAGTTTGAATGGCTTACCTTTCTGAGGCTGCAACAGGGACGTTTTTTGGTAGAAGATAAACACATTCTCGGAGACCCATCATCTGATTCCTACTGCAGCAGAAGTGTGATAAGGGAACCCCACACTGCATTTAACCTCATGCCTAAACTTTCAGCCACCCCGGTGCCTCACATTCTTTTACATATATGCAAATTCAGCTTTTTTCTAGTTTTGTAACTAAATCCCCCTATTATTACATACAGTCCTGATACTTAATTTTCATAAAGGCAATTCAGTGCTGCAGGAGGAGTGATTCTCTCCTACATCCTGTGTAATATGCAACCCTCTGAAATGAACTTGTTCTATTCATCTCTGTGAAAACAGTGATGACCTTGACTGAAATAAATTGATTTTATGATACTGTGATTCAATTATGATACTGTGTACCAAATCCCAAAAGCTTTATTTTTCTTCAGCCCTAGACTCAAGAAAGTGCATGTTAAACTCTTGAAATTTTTGTTGCTTGTATTGAGTATAAACGTACATCAGTGTTTTTAGCAGATGTTACCTACTTCTCACTTGGAGCAGTAATTTCTGCCTGGTCTTTTGCTTTTTGCCCTTTTGATCTCCCCCCAACAACTCTGTTCTTGCATATAATTTGAAACTGAGATCACTTTTTCTACTCTGAGTTTCCTGTCTACCTCAAGTCTGTTACTTAAAATGTTTTTTTTCTTCCAGTATCTAACTTTCAAAGTCAAAATTTCTGAATTAGGATTCTTTTTAATTAATGCATTTACAGTACAGAAGTTTGGCTAGGTATTTTTGTTCAGATAACCTTTCTTCTAGCATGGAAGATGGTGAGAAACAAGATAAAGCAAAAGAAGTACAATCTGAGCAGCCAGAAGAGGGAAAAAGTAAGAAAAAGAAGCGAAGGCATGGACAAAAAATTGAGAAACCGGAGGCTGTTATGGCCAACTTCTTCAAAGCTTTGGAAATTTATCAAACAAAAATGCTTGTAAGTTTTTTCTTAGCTTCTTTTAGTTATTGAATTTTTATTTATGTGACATAGAACACTTGTTTGATATTGAAGGGAGAAATATCATAAACAGAATATTGGCAGGAGTTTTCAAATGACTGGCTGCATTCAGTCTTTGGTGATTTTTGCAGTACCTCATACAGTTACATAAATAAAGTGTCTGTGTGGGTAATTTCTCCTGCTTTAATCTAACAAGACAGATTAACCTCTTGAGCTCCTTGTTCGGAGCTCCCTATTTTCCATAAAATAACTTCTAGAATCTGTAATTCTATTTTCTATAAGATTTTAATTTGTTCTTAAATGATGTTGTCAAGCAGTTTATTCCAGTACTCTAGCATTTTCCAGACTTCTTTCTAGAAAGTTTTCCTTAATGTTTTGTTTCAGTCTTCCCTGTTGCAATTTTAAGCCCATTATTTTTAATCCTTTTTACGATGAAATGGGAGGACAGGCTGCCAACAAATGCCCTTGCTCATTATAACTGGTGTGTGAAGGCAACACAATTATGTATTTACATTCTTAGAAACCCTGCTGCCTGCTTTTCTTATCTTGATATTAGCTACAAGCCACCTCTAATTATTTTTTTTCTTTCAGCACTACTTGGCAAGAAATTTTTATAACTTAAGGTTTCTCGCTCTATTTGTTGCATTTGCCATCAACTTTATTCTTCTGTTCTACAAGGTAAGATTGTTCTTTAAATGTTCTTAAATGTTATTTTCATATATATTTAGTAATGGTTTCAAGGCTTGTTTAATAAGCCATTATTAAAAGCCTGTCAAACATGAACTAAAGCCTTTAGATATGAAGTAGTTAAAATCATGTTTTGAATTTTCTAACTAAAATTTGTGGTATTACACCTCTTCTGGTTTTATTTTACTCAGGCTGAATGAAAACAGATTTATTTAATTAATCCTTTATAGTTCAGCTTGTGTTTCTAGGCATTTTTTCATTTACTCACATTTTTTCACTTACTCAGACTTTACTCACCTAAATCTGTTATTTGGATTGTTAATCTTGTCATGGGAAAATTGAAATCTGACTAAAATAACTCAAATGTCAAAACTGTTACATATTTTTCTCTCGTTTGTTTTAAAGATACTGAGACTTCAGTTCACCTGATTATTCACAATGATGGTATTTCTGCTTTTTCTAAAGAACCCTACTGACTACATTCATTTTGGACTGGGAAACAGTTTATACATAATTTTAGAATCAGATTAATGTCTCAATTTAACTAGATGAGCTCATGTGTTTAAGTTATGCTTCATTTGTTCATAATTTTTTTCAAGCCCAGGGTTTGGCAGTTTGGGGGGAGTACTTCCTTTCTTTAATCTCTTTTTTTGTATTTTTTCATTAATTTAGTAATCTCCAGTGAACACCATATGCATATTTTTTGCTTTTATTTTAAAGGCTATGTTTTTAAAGTTGCTGTATAGGGCAGTATATCAGCTTTACAGTATGGGGGTACTTAAGAAGTACATATTAAATACTGTATTAATTTGTAAGCTTGAAAATGAGCCGTGAAATAAAAAGTTATAGAGAATGTACAAATTGATAACATGACAACTTTGGTTTTTTATAGACTCAGCACCAGCATAGATTATAAAACAAACCCTAAATTCGGGCCTATTAGACAACCCTGATGTTGCTTGGAAGAACCAAGCAAACGTTTTTGCATAACTTTGTCATTTTGTCATTGCATTGCTTTTGCCATGGCGCTGGTAACGGAGGCATTTCTGAACTGCCATGTGCCTGAACTGGCTTTTTCTAGATTCTCTTTTCAGTGACATGGGATAATGGGGAGGCTTCTGATGTCAAAATGAAGGACATTACTGTGCAAAGCTAATGCTCTATCATCTTCCCCTGAGCAGGCTTTGCAAACATCATTTGTCATTAAAGGAAACGCTTTTAAGTTTATTGTGTATTTTCAATGTGCTTGAATTTCTCTCAGGTGACGGAAGAGCCACTTGATGAAGTAGAGGAAGACTCTAATCTCTGGAACTCTTTTGATGAGGACGAAGAGGAGGAAGGCATGGTGTTTTTTGTTTTAGAAGAAAGTACAGGTTACATGGCACCCGCTCTCAGAGCACTGGCAGTTATTCACACCGTCATCTCCTTTGTCTGTGTGATCGGTTATTATTGCTTAAAGGCAAGTTCTGAATCTTATTACTGATCTATTACTTGTTAAAGAACATGGGCTATGTCCCAGGGTGATTTTTGGAGCTAATACTGGAATAACCTAATTGTTAACGCATTCTCACTGTTCAATATTTAGATGTTTTGCTCATGCACTCGGTTCAGCAGAGATGGAGTTACCTTTCTTCATAGCACTGTGTGTGTTTTGGATTTCTGGTTAAAACTGTTAAACCCCCCACCTTTTGGTTATTGCTCACACAGTATGAAGGCTTTCTCTTTCCTTTAGCTGCTCTGTGCATCCCCAGAGAGCATGCTGGGAGGGACAAGAAGCTGGCAGGGGGCACAGCTGGGACAGGTGACTGAGTGGACCAGAGGGATATTCCATACCATGAAATGTTGTGCTCAGCAATAAAAGCTGCCGGGGGGGGTTCCACTTCCAAGGTGGCTGTTGCTCAGGCATTGATCTCTTGTGGAGGTGCTACTGTGACGTTTGGTTTTATACAGTATTATGAAGTCTTTACTCTGGGGAGATATCATAGTTTCTGAAAATATATAAACCGTGACAAAGATGTCCATTGTCATTTTTATAGGTCCCTCTGGTTGTATTCAAGAGAGAAAAGGAGATAGCTAGAAAGCTGGAATTTGATGGGCTATACATAACTGAACAGCCATCTGAAGATGATATTAAAGGACAATGGGACCGCCTGGTTATAAATACTCCGTATGTAAAATTAAATAGTTCTGTGTAAACCATTTATAAATATTATAGACCATTAAGCCACTGATGTAGAACCTTCCATGTCCACCTGCCACCTAGTTCATCTAAAAGAAAGGCATTTTTCACCTTATGTTGGCTGCTATAGTAGTAGATTTGAATGTGAAATTTAATAAATACTATCAGAACATGCATATTCCACCTCCTTTTCATTTTTCTAGGCTTTGCAAGGACCGTGCATCTCATCTCACAAGCTCTCTCCAAGATGTTACAGATATTAGTCACTACTGAGAAAGTTTTAAAAAGATAGCTTCTATCCTTTGCAGTGACTCGATTTCACATTCATATTTCATAGCAGCATTCTGCCTTTTTTTCCCACTTCTTGCTAACAAAATTTGTATATGGCAAGAGAAGTAAATCTAGTGTAAAACAGTAATCCCAGTTTGAGTAGGTCTGACAGGAATTGCTGTCACCTTGTATGCATTAGCAAATACTGTAGTAGTCATACACGGATTGTAGGAGACTCGCCTGCTACTCTGTGAGTGAATGATACAAGTGTGGGCAAGAAAAAGACGACTATCATCAGTAAGCTGATAGCAGCACTCTGTAGGAGTGACACAGAAATACAGCAAGTCGGCTCTTCTCTTGAAACACTGCTTGTCTACAGGCTATGTTTTCAGAATTTACTCTTTCAAAACAACTAGAATCACGTTTTGGTACTAGTATACCCAGGCTTAGATGCCTGTCTTCTCCTAATGTGATGGTAATTTAAGGACAGTAACAGCAAGCTGGAAAAGAACAAAGTTATTTACAAGTCACAAAGTAGTTCTGGCTGGCTGTAGTATGTATGTGCAGGCATAAGTAAGTATTTGATAAAAACAAGTCACAAAAATAATCAACTAAATGCATCAGTGACAGTATGCTGCCAAATAGCCAAAATAGCTATCTTATCAGTCACAGTCAACTTTTGTATGTTATGAATAGCATCCTTAGTACTTTCATTAAAATTACAACATCTAAAATACTGGACATTCTTGAACATGGCGTTTTCCTTTTTTTGGTTGTTTTTCTTTTTTCCCCTAACAAGTTAAATATTTTGACATATCTTTGCTTTTACTTTGTAGGTCCTTTCCTAACAATTACTGGGACAAATTTGTAAAACGGAAGGTAGGCTTTATGTGTTTCCATTATGGTAGCCATAGCAATAATCTACTATTCAGTTAATTTGGATATGTATGTGTAATACAGTTCTGTACATATAAATATACAAATAATTGCAAACTGAAATTTATTTTATGGAAGTCATTGTGGTAAATGTCTGGGTGAACAGGCAGCTGCAGCGTAGGTGGGAGGAGGGAGGAAGACAGAAGGCTGTGGTTTCCTTCCTAGACTCAGGCATTTGAAATAACTTTGTGCTGTCAATCAGCCACACAGGCCTAATTTACAGTCATTGTCATCTTTAGGATACAAAGCCCCCTCATCCTCCTAAAAAAAGAAAAACATGCCATCTTAAATGATGGCAAATTATACATAAGCTTTCAGATAATAGCCTTTAATGCTTCTATTTTTCTTTTTTATGCTCCCCGCTCCCCAGCCTGGCTTCCTGGGAGTTCTGACTGTTCTAGTAGTGTTAATTTGAAAGACTTTTTTATTTTTAATTTCTGACAACTATAGGCTTAAAGTAGAGTGAATGTCACCAAGGTCTTTCTCTGAGCAAAAGCTTCTCTTCTTCCCTTTTTTAGGTTATTAACAAGTACGGAGACTTATACGGAGCAGAGCGCATCGCAGAACTCCTGGGTTTGGACAAAAGTGCCCTTGATTTTAGTCCAGTGGAAGAGACTGAACCAGAAGAGGCATCTCTTGTATCATGGTATGACTTCTGACCTGCACAGACAAATGATATCTCAACATAACATCACCATCAGAGATAACACCACTACAGTTTCAATATAAAATCTGGTTTTGTCTTGGCATGGAAAATTCAAATGCAGAAATCTTCCTAGTATGGAAGTAAAATAATAAAACTTTTTGTTCTAAAACATACTTATGTTATAAAAGTAAGACAAAAAAAAAATCACATGAGTTCATGTTAACTGATATAGTTGGGAACTCTTATTTTAAGCATAAAATAATAATCGATGTAGCTTTGAAAAGTTCTTTAGGTGTTAC
>JAOXNG010000031.1:31752365-31763684 GCA_028566535.1 Scolopax minor | reverse complement strand
TGCTGGAGACCCCTACGAAATGTACCGCATTGTCTTTGACATCACATTTTTCTTCTTTGTCATTGTTATCCTACTGGCCATTATTCAAGGTACCGTCACTTACCTTAGCAGAGTTCACTTAAGTTCTGCAACGTATTTAAACCATATTTGTGTTTCAGTATATTTAGCAGTATTGCTTTGAAGACTCATATTTCTGAGATGATAAAATCATTAATTCTGAAAGGAATTTTATACTTCATTCATAAATAATGCATGATCCCAAGTACTACACAAAGACAAAGCACAAGAAATAAAACTTACGTGGGTTACAGTGTTTCTGACCACGGACAACTGTCCAGCAGTGACACAGCTTGGGCCGGATCCCCGATCCTCCGATAATAACCTCTTACACTTGGAGAGCTTTGCAGCAGACACTCTTCACACCTTCAGTTTGGAACCACCACAGCTGGCTGGGGAATGGAGACTTTCCCCTCAGAAAGGGGATATGGCATGGAGAAAGTCACCACAGCCAAGTAGCCATTTCCTTCTCTCTTTAGGTGATGATACGCAGTTTTAATTGGTTTGCAGCTGTGTCTGTGTACACACAGACCTCGTGAATGACTGTCAGTTTTCAACACTCATATTAATTGACTAATGCTGTCAGAAAAAACCATCATTTTATGGCAATCTGGTGGCAAAAAAAAAAAAAGTAATACACCTATATTGAGAAAAAGTTATGCATGTCACAGTCCCCAAAATGATGCAACTCTACTCTTAATATGCTGGAAGTGGAGGAATAATGCTTCAGTTGTGAAGCTGCATCACAAACTGGCCAGGGGGCTGTGGGAGCAGAGTCATCTTTGCTGAACAAAAGTTTGGATACAAGAGTTCCATGAGAAGAAAAATGAAAGTTAAATTCTTTCATGGGAACAGAAGAGATGAGATTGTCGAAGCTTAAATTGACCAAAATATAAGTACAGAAAAGCCCTTCCATTCTCAATTTTGTACTTCTATGTAAGAGAGATTTTTCCTGCGTGGAGTGCAGGATGAGCACGTTAGTGAGAGAGACAGCTGGAGATGGATGGATTGGAACTTGAATTGTTCAGCCTGGACTAAGTTCACTAAACTCCCAAGGCGGTGGAGGTTGTCTGACAGACATTAATTGAAATATGAATATTGCTAAGGACTGAACTGGTGTTACTTTTCCATTTGACATAGGTCTGATCATTGATGCTTTTGGTGAATTAAGAGACCAGCAAGAACAAGTGAGAGAAGATATGGAGGTATGAGTAAGCACATTACATTTTTTCATTACTCTTATTCATCTAGATTATTACCAGTTAAAATAGCATCTTTGTGGTTACAAATGAATTTTAACTTAACTTGTGTTTCCAGACCAAATGCTTTATTTGTGGAATCGGCAATGACTATTTTGACACAACCCCCCATGGCTTTGAAACACACACTTTGCAAGAACACAACTTGGCAAACTATCTGTAAGTAGTTCCTATAGCTCTGTAGTGATAGTGCAGCTTTCCAAAACCTCGAAGCAATTGGGAATTGTATGTGTTCAGACTATTGCCCAGACTGCCAAGGCAGTGATCTTCTACTTCCATTAGTAAATACAGAGCAGATCAAAGAGGATATTAAAAAAGTTAATTTGGTGGCATTAGTTATTCATACAAAAATGATAATTATATGAGCATTGTACCAGCAGAACCAAAGGAGCTGAACTGCTGGTACCTTATAGAAGTCTGGCTTTGGAATGCTGCATCTGAACTTCTCAAATTAAAAAAAAAAAAATACAACAAAAAAAAACCCCAAAAAACCCCAAGCTATGCCTCCTGGAGTGGAGGCTGTACTATTGCTTGCACAGCAACTGACACTAAAATCAACACACACTGCTTTCATGAGGCAAATTTCCATTAGTACCTATAGTTCTACCAGTCTATAACCTCCAACCTCTTCTTGCTGTGTTGACTTGCTTAATTGGTAGATGGGAACCTGTAATTCACAGTAAATTAAAAATTGGGGTTTTTTTAATATTGGAATATATAGTAAACAGTTTTCCTAACCAGGCTGCCCTTTAATTAGACAAATGTTATATTCAACATACACTCCTTTCTTTATGAAAGCACATACTAAGCTGCATCAGAAGTGTCTACCCAGGAGCTGTGTTACACAAACAGACCCCTGTTAGCACTCTACAGCCTTTCTAATTAGTTCAGGCTCTGTGCACTGGAGTGAGCACAGGTATCTGAGATGATGGGTAGGCTCAGCTTCTGAGCAAAAGTGTTTGAAACCTTAGTGCAGCCAAGCATTTGCCACACTTCTAACGTGTACGTGTAGCCCTTGTAGCTTCTTCACAGGTAGGGTGTTGCAGCAGATGCAGATGCCTAACTCAGGTATTGCTCCCAGCACTGAAATCAAGAAAACGCTAAACCACATTTTCCATAGATTTTCCATCTGTTGGCACTTCCACAGGAGAAGTGCTGGGGACAGAATTCTCTCCTTTAAGATGAGCATTTTAGACCCCTAGCAATATCGTTACTTCGCTGGGTGGCAGAACGTCCCTCACGTACCCCAGTCTAGGACAGGGTGGGCAGAGACACCACATTTTCTGTATTAATACCCTCACCATGTGCTTGTTTCAGGTTCTTTTTAATGTATCTCATTAACAAGGATGAAACTGAGCATACTGGCCAGGTGAGTAGAAAATAAAACTTAATTCTTTTTCTTAAGATTATCTTTCAACATTTTAATCTTCTCCAGCCTCGTAGCTGTGTACCACCAGGTGGAACTGATGTACCACCAAGGAGTGGAGATGATGGCACCCTCCCTAAGAGTCTTCTGCCACTGAAAGCTACGGAAGGGTTAAGAAAAGGGGAAGGTGTGGGCTGCAGCAGGGTGCTGTTCTGCCCAGCACCGAACTCTGCAGAGGTCAGATACAAGTCATCTTACTGCCACCTGAGCTCTGAAATTAAACCCTGAAATATACCAGTTATAGTTTAATCCAAAAAGATTCAGTAGTTAAGCTATTGTATTTATAGTCTAAATCCATATATAGATAGGTATCTGGATGTGTGTATGTTTGTTTAGTGTTGTTAGGCCCTAAATATATATAAATAAGATATAATTAAATCCTATTTATTTTCTTGTTTCAAATAAGCTGTTATGCGAACGCTACAAAAGTACTTAACACTTCAATGTTTTCCAAGCAAAGTAAAGCACATTTTATATGTACAGATTGTGAACAAGTTTGCTCTGATACAACTAGACTGATTCACTGATGCAGTTTTTCTAATAGGGCTTAAATTTCAAACGTACCGAATCAAGAAAAGTGCCAAAAAATACTTCTACAAATGTTCTTGAGTTACCACCTTTGAGTTTCAGAGTTTTCAGTTCTACTCCATGGTAACGGGCACAGGACCTGGCTAGTGTTAAAAGTTTACCTTTCAGTACAAGCTGAAATATAGCACCTACTGCAAGATGTCTGTTAAAATAAATACTTCTTACCTTCTTTAGGAGTCATTTGTGTGGAAGATGTACCAAGAACGATGTTGGGATTTCTTCCCAGCAGGGGACTGCTTCCGGAAACAGTATGAGGATCAACTTGGCTAATATCACAAAAGAAATTATTTATTCATGAACTGTTAAGATCCACTATACAAAAAAACTTCTTTTCCTTTCATGATGTAATTTCACAGCTTGTATTTGCTTTAAATGCCTTTAAATTTCAAAACATAGATAAAATTTGACACTATTTCATAGGCTTTTTATACTTACCACGTATGGAACAGGTCTTTTGTTGGAATTTTCATTCTAAAAGAGAAACCTATGCCAGATTAACTTAAGCCTTCCTGTTCAAACACGGTCTGAAATTATGACAACTTTTTAACCACGTCATTACCTTGGTGTTTGGCAGTACAGCTGAAAGGGCTAAAGGTGTCTTAATTGCACATTTGACATTTAAGAACTTGAACATCAGAGGCCACGCCTCACAAAAAATACTTTAACTGCTGTCCAGTTTTTGCCCCCAGTATTTGCTAGTGAATGTACTAAGATACAGCCTGAAAAGCTTTAAGCAGTTAAAAGAAAACATTTTCAAACACTTTGTTGACCTTGAAATATTAAGTGCCTTAAAACCTCTGTAGACATAGCTATGCAAACTTTTTATTTATGTTAGTGTTCTAGATGAACAGATTCATTACCTGTATTGCTTTCCTGTCTTTCTGTATGAAATTGCACTCAAAGTTTGTTTATATACTACCTTCAATAACAGCTTATTAGAGGCTGCTGTTAAAAGACACTGTATCAAAATTAATACAATTGAAATCTTAGGCCAAAATTAAACAATGCTCAATGGTCACCTGCAAATAGAAGCTGCTAGGATTATGCATTTTTTTTTCTTCTAATAAAAAGTGCCCACTGCAATAAAGTATTATGAACCAAATATTTCTCTCATTTTTATGCAATATGGAGATGGGGCATGAGGATGGTGACTAAAAACACATGTATTCATTATTCTTTCATAGCTTTATTTTAAGGACTACAGAGAGCAAGTACAAGCTGAAATAACTGTTCACTTAGTGTGCTGTAGCCTGCATCTTTAGCAAGGAAAATGCAAATTTCATCACAAATTTTAGACCTTTCCAAGAACACTACTCTTAGACAGTTTTCAATCACAGCTAAATGAATTCTGGTTGCACAGAATTTTAGTTCCCAGCAAAGAGAAGTTGGGCATTTGTCAGACTGAACAAAGTGAAACAGATAAAGGAAATAAGGAGAGACAGGAACATTCAGCTTTCTACTTAATGTTTGCTGTATTCAGTTATTCACAGAAGAAAATCCGAGCTTCAGGAAATCATGCTGTCCAGCCAGTCTTCAAGCTCTTCCTCAGTAACATTTTTAGATGCACTCTGCTGTTGCTGTGACGCTGCGCTCGTCACCTCGGGCACGTCTGGTTGTAAAGGGTCTAGAAAAGGGGAAAGAAGAGCCTGTGTGAACCCCGTGAAGTTCAAAGAGGCCAAGGGCAAGGTCCTGCAAATGGGTCCATGCCGATGAGTCCCAAGCACAAACACACCTTGGGCAAAGAATGGATTAAGAGCAGCCCTGAGGGGAAGGACTTTTATAAAATCAACTCTAATAAAGTTTGAAAATAGAATTTATAGCAAGCCATCAGAAATAGCTGTCAATTCTCCTGTATACTCTTAGCACACTGGACTAAGGGTTGGTAATGTTACATAAAAACTTCATTTTATCTGCCTCTCACTAAAATTTTCTGGCACTGCATTAGTTTTAATTTAAAATTTTGCTGAATCAAGCGAATGCTGTTCTGCAGAACAATTTCTCTTAATGCTTAAAATTGCCTGAAAATTGTGAAACTTTTGTTCAGTGGGGAGTTAAAAATGACAAGGACCAAATGGGTTCAGAACATAGCCCCAGACAAATGAGATACAGTATGCCAGAGATGATGACAGCAGCAGTGTTGACTGGCCAATCAAGAGTTCAAAAACATCACCAAAATAGAGAGCAATGAAAATTAAATAAAGGCATGCTGGGGATAAGAGAAATCTTACCCTTTTCTTTACCGTCCGTTTTCAGATCTTTCTCAGTTGGTATGTTGTAGGATAATGCACCTGACACAGGTCTGGTTTCTGTATCAATGGGAGCATCTAGATTTAGGAGAAGATCTAATTCTTCATCCAAATGGTCAGTCTCTTGCTTTGGTAGTGGCTGGGCTCTCTGAAGTGGTTCTGCTGGGCCATTTTTACTTCCAGGCTTTGACAGAGCAACAGAATCACCAGCAGGACGGGAGACCAACAGCGTTTCGCTCTGAGCCGGAGACTGTCTGAAGAGAAGCTCTCTCCTCCTGCCGTCTTCAATAATTTTAGATTTCATCTGTGGGAGCTCTACAGGTGTTGATGCCTAAAAGTAAAAGAAAGGGATTGAGTCCTTTTAATGAATAACCCATTTTATTTTTCTGTCACACTTCCTACATTTGATCACTTACGAATGTAGGATGAATTTCAGCAGAATTGCCTTCAGAAGTAAAAGCAAACTAATGTTATCTTGATGATACTTTTACAGAAGGAACTACAAAACAAAACCTCAATTATCTTGATCCCCATCTATGGAATATGAGATTGTGTGCTAATCACCAAATGCCATTATTTTACAAATACTTCTGGGAGACGTATTTTTCTTTAATTCCTCTGCAATGAAATCCCATTAATACTATGAATTTTGGAATGACTGAAGTCAGAATTTGGCTAAAAACATCATCCCATGTTAGGCCTTCCCTACAAAATTCCAGTCTTGAAAGTAAACCATACTACAGGTTGCTGATTATCATTTAGCAAAAATTATAGTATATAGCTGTACATTTTGAAAAATGAAACCAAATTACAAAATATTATCAAATATTGAAAAAAGACATGGCCGTGGAAGATAGATTCCACTCTTATCCAAGTACCCTGGCATTAGTAACACTGCAGCGTATCTGATGAACGCATCAACCATCAGAACAAGACAAAGATTAAATATCACAACACACTTTATAACCATGAGCAGAGCTCTTCAGAACTGCATTTGAAAGAAACATTTACTGGCAGAGTCCCTCAGACATAACACTCACAGACATATTTGAGCTCTTCAGTGACAGAAGCATTTCATGCAACTCCCAACAGAAGTAACATTTCTCTGTAAGGGTCATGTTTCTTTTTTCTTGCTTAAGCAGATTAATTTTTTTACTTTCTTTTAAAGAATCTTGGTTTTATATTTAAGTCTCATGGGTTTCTTTGCCTTTACATGAATATTTTCTTTTCCACAGCCTGAAGAAACATTTTTTTCCTAATATTCTCTTGCTACCTTTTTTTTTTTTCCCCACCAGAGCATAAATGACATATTCTCTACCTGCTTGATAGATTGACAGTTCTACCTGTTCTAACACAAATGTAAGTTTGATTCATGGAATAAACATGTCGATATTACCTTTAGCTGTGTGGAAGAGTAAATAAGTGTTAAAGTAATTAACAGAAAAGAATGTAAAAGCACTTTGAAAATTTTGGCACAAGATTTTAACAGCTGGTAAGAAGAGAATACAGAAATGATACAATCATTCCACGTCAGACACTCAATACCTGGCTTCAAATCTCAAGTGCTGCACATCAAAGCATTTGATTTAGAGCCAACAAAGCATAACAAGTGCTGACAGAGGGCCATCCTGCATTGTATGCCGGTCTCAATAAATGTATTTACTTAGGAAATGCATTCTACTTATGTTTGAAGACCAAGTTTAAAGTAATCGTTCTTGCATAGATTTTTTCACTCAAAATATATGCATTTTTTGGAGAAAATTCACAGCGTTACCTGCACAAGTTCAGCAGCTACATTCAACCTCAGATGTAGAGGCAATTCCTGCAGGGCCTGGACCAAAGCCTGGCAGTCAACTGAAAGTGCAGATAACTGAAACATAATGCAACACACGGCACACCCCCATTAATAAATAAATAAATAAACTAATAATTAATCTATTACATTCCCCTTTTCAACAAATTCAAGGAATACGAAGAACAACCTAATGAAATACAGGAATTAATAGTTTTAAATTACACATGTGCAAAGCAGTTTGGTTAAATTACCTTAACACTTACAATGCAATCACTTCAAGGTTTAAAAACAAGGTATAAATGGAATGCTCCTCAGGCAATGCCTTTAAAATCCAAAGTAGGAAATAGTTCTGCAAGTTGACAATGTCATAAGAGCCTTTTCCAACTCAAATATCTTTTAATCTGTGAAGCTTTCTATGCAGTGGGAATCACTGTTTTTTAATGAATTGCTACAATGTTCTAAGCAACCAAACCATGCAGCTCACGTGTAGCTCTACTGGTTTTTATTAGTGCCTTCCCCAGCTTTTAAAACATTGTTTACAAAAGCATGGAAATTACATAAACTTTTAAAATTACACCCAAGATACTAAAGAAAGATACTCTACTGTTTAAAAGGTGGACCTGTCATTTATTATTGTAACAGTTACTGAAGTTTCCTTTTCTCTTAAACCCCTTCCCCAATATTTTTTTTTGCTCCAAACTATTAAAAACAAATTTATAACCAGCAATATTTGATGTTTTTACAGAACACCCTGGACTTTGCTACACTTAAACAGGTTTGAGCTCACAGTAGAGCAGGTCATTCTGAGCACATTCACCATCAATGAAAAAGATAATTTGATATCCCTCATGTATTTTAAAATCTTATAACAAAATGTTTAAGTTCAGTCAATACTCTCATTTTCGCGTAAGCAGAAAACCTGTTTCTAAATCTAGCTTAAAAAGACAAAAAAAAATTGTCCCTCTCAATATAGTATAGAGTGACACAGACATCTGGAAATCCAAAGACTCGTAAATTAAGAGACATCAGTGTTTTCTGACGTATCGTAAGAGATTTGTCAAAGGAATTCACTCTGCTCCCAAAAGGGCCAGACTCCTATTGCGGTGACGCTTTCAATTCCAGCATACAGAATGCACACACCTCTCACCTAAAACCTCCTCAGTCCCACAATAGCCATTCTGGAGGTGAAATTTCAACCACAGAATATGAGCTGTTAATTTGAAAGAACTAGAACGAGCTTCATAGTCCAATATATGAGTATACTCATATAGGTTCCGTTATACTCATTTTACTAAACTATTTTCTCTTAAATACAGCTGAAAAAGGAAGGCTCACTTGCTATGTCAGTAGAGCAAAGTGACAGTTCCTTGTTTTCCCTTCACACTGGGTGGGTTTGCTTGTTCTTTTCTTCCAATGTTACTTAAAAACTCAGCTTGCTGATTTGATTAGTCTTCGATAGAAAAAAAATAGGACAAGCCCTAAAAGCTCCCAGCATCAGAGACAATAAAAATATACAGAATAAAGAGTGCTATTATTGTATTAAGCAATTTGTTGCTGAAAGCACAACTGCCTAGATACTCTGTCCCAGGCAATTATCCATACAAACTCGTTTGAATGACAGTTCTTTTACCTGTTTCTGGCATATGTTTTCTCTATCCCACTCTTTCTCATCAGCAAACCGGAACTGTGCAAAGGAATCTCCTACAGAAAAGAAATAAAAAAATACATTTATTTTTTCAAAATAAAATAACAAGCTGTCTCCAAAGTTCCCAACCCTACAGAAGTAAAATCAATGTCACGACTTCAACAAATTTGCATTTAATCTTAATGCTACTTCACAATATTAAACTTCTTTGACCCAAAGTTCTATAGAAAGATATTTAAATTTCTTATTTGCAAAAACAGCACTGAAAAGGCACAAAAACTCAAAACTGATTGAGTGGGTGCCATGTCAAGAAGCAAGACTTTAATTGAAAAGCCCTATTTGGACAACAGAGTAGGAATATGTACTACAAATTAATTATTCAGTCTCATGATTTTAAAATGTGTATGAAAACGTGAAAATTAATTTCCATTTTAACAGCTCATATTTTAAAGGTCCAATTTAGTTACATGCATAAAGAAAATGACAAGTTATCCTCAAAGTCTTCATGCTATTAGAACAAAGGCGCAAATATTTTCTCCCAGTATCCCCAAGACTCCTTCAGTTATTTCTAATGCTGTGTCACAGGGGAAATAAAGAATTTCCTCTGCTCTTATAAAGGAGTAACATTAAGTTGAAGGATTAGTGAAATGGCTTCAGTATGTGAGAGTGACCGTACGTAAAGCGGGTAAAGAAACGGACTTCATCAGGAAAATCCACTGAGATCAAGAACTGGCTGATGATTCTCCACACTCACAAAGCTGGTAATAACAGATTTTGATATTGCAATGCTGAATTAAAGGCTGTGACTTAAACTGTAGTTTAACTAGGCTCCTTAAATAAGCTAACAAAGCATGCCTTTCAAATGGAAAAGCAATAACTACAATTCACAGAAGCACATTTAATGCAAATTAGGTTAATGAGAATGTTGCTCTAACCAATTATCTTTTCAGAAATTCCTTTACCCTGAAAATAACTTCCTTTTATGCCATGCATACTAATCACAAAGCTTGCAAAGACTCCGAATTCCTTCCAAAATAAAAAAAAAAACAAACCACTTTTCTTCATGTGAATAGTTTTTATGTTACTTACAAATATCGCTTGGCCTTCAAATCCAGAGTAGCTAAAAATAACACATTCAAGTAAACCTCACACACCTTCTGTGGTAACATTCATAATAAGCCTTGATATTCTTTATTGTATAAAATGTAACTTTATTATGAAAGAACAGCGGATCTAAATCACCATGCTTTCCTACCTCTTGAATATATTTTAAAGCTAAATCAATTGATTTAAACTGAACTCATGTTTCATATTCTCAATATACCAATTATATCTTCATACAAATATTCGTTGAATAATAGAATCAAACAAATCCTATCTGTAATAAATATTTTCCAATCTTTGAAATTATGAGTTTAAAAGTTGAAAAAAAATGAAGAGAATTTTCAGTAGAAAAACTGACATATCTGTGGAATGATTTTGTTCATTTTAACTCTCTAGTTCATTACAAGTAAAAGCCATAAAACATTACTGAAGACAGACGAAAAATATTATATTATCTTAGAGACTTTCAAACTGGAGGGGGGGAACAAACAGTGTAACAGGCTATTTCTAAGACCGCTGTGACTGTAAAGCAGCACTGCCAGGGCAAACAGAAAACTCTAAACCCAATTTTAAAGTCAGAATTTACCTTCTCCTAAATAAGCATCAATTATTTTGATAAGCTTATTTGGGGTTCTCCAACCCTTGTTCATCTCCCACTTATTTTATTTTGGAAATTCAAGCCTCTGTCTACAAGTCTGTTTAGTCAGCTAAATAATATGCAATAAATTTATGATGGCAGTAGGCGGCCGAATAAAATAAATCACAACAGAAAACTACAATGACATTTGGGAAATTAACAGACCTAAAATATCTCAAAAAGCATGCTCTATTTGCTACACTCATCAAAGTTCTTCCCAAGTTACTAAATTGAGTAGATTTTCTCTGAAGGAAGTCCATCTTTAGAAGATATTTTAAGCAATTTTGCAAATTTACCTTGTAAGAGATCCCCTTCTCTAAATATATCAATCCCCAGATCATCATTATTTATGAAGAATATAATATTAAAACAAGCTAACTGCCTGTTCCACCAGTTTCTTCATGGGTTCCAATAATGCAGGAGGAAACAGATGTTCTGTTTAAAGCGAAAAAAACCCAAGATCCTCCAATCTAACACTTTTCTGCAGGGAAAAACAGTCTGAATTGTAGAGTTCAGGCAGGAATGATGCTTGAAATCTTATCCAACATCAATGGTTGATACG
>JAOXNG010000031.1:31700827-31718683 GCA_028566535.1 Scolopax minor | reverse complement strand
ATGTTTTTCCAGAGATTCACGGGACCCTGGTTTACCACCAAACAGTTCAACTGCTTCAGCTCCTTGGTTATGAGGACAGCTCACCAGTGCTGTCCTACCCTTTCTTCCCAGTTGTCACAGTCGGAGTGATTGACTTCGCTAGTTAGAGTGAAGTAGTGAAATATTCATTAAGGTGAAACAATGATTTAACAAAATCAGCAGTAAGTGCAATAAAACCAGTAGTAAATGAGATAGTGTTTTACAAGATTCAGTGTCAGGGTACACTCCATTATTTACTGCAGAGAGGACAGGGTCAGACACGCTGTCAGGGAGACCCTCCCATTGAGTCACGAGGTTCAGAAAGGACCCCCTGGCTTTCTAAGCACCTTCTCAGAGAGGAGTCTGGAGGCAGCTGGATCCAATCCTGGTCCCAGACTTGGCCAACGGTTTATCTCTCAAGGATTATATAAACCATTTATATTAATTAGCTAAGATTTCAAAGTTTAGCATGCTATTAGTCACTTACTCAGAATCTGTTGTGGCAAGGAATCTCTCAGCCTTGAGGAGTAGAACCTTAAGCGAGCGTCCTCACAAAAGGAGAGCTCCAAGGGCTCTGGGGCTGTCCCCTATTTATACAGTAAGATAATTGACCTATAGTCATATTCTCATGAAAATAAAATTTCTAGGTCCCCACTCCAGACAAAATATTTTGACTATGCTGCCAGCCATGCCCCCAAGTCCAGATACAAGTTATCACAACTGCTGTTGTGATGGCCATGGCGGCCAAGGAGCTGGGGCAGGGTGTGTATGTGTAGAAAAACAGGGAGAGCACACCGCCACACTCCACCCCATGACTCTAGTCAATTCATCTTGCCTTCACAGAGTGGTGCTGTGGTCACCTCTTGCCTCTGTGCCATAAATAGTGTATTGATAGTTGTTTGTGCTCAGAGTCACGGTAAGTAGGCAATAAAACATTGCTATTTCTTATTTGCTAATTTGGATGTTTTGGGTGGTTGAAGTTGGGTTATTTGTTTGGTCAAGTACCAGATTTTTAAATAGCACAACTATAAGCATCAAACATATTAAAATTAGAATCAACAAGATAACAATTGGGTGAAGCATACGATTAAACAGTCCCATTGCTGTTGGTGACCATCCAAGAAGAAAAAATTTCCCACCAATGGCGTTCTCTATCCTTCCTCATTCCTTCAAAGACACAGTGTATTTCTTTTGTATCATGCTGAACAGTGATTAGAGTTTTGTGTCCATCATTTTGGATTTGTTCTAGCAGCTGAGATAGGTCATTGTGTTGTAGAAGTTTCTTCACCGATGCAAGGTTCATTCCAATGGGGGTAGGCAACGAATCTCGAATCAATGGCTAGATTGTAGCCATTGATAAGACATAGAAGGAACTGAATAATTAATTATCTACGAATATAGTACTATAAAGGGTTCTCATAGAAACACATCCTTTTCAAATATATACAAGTACAGTTTCAGGGTTTCCATCGAGATGCATTTCAAAATGACAAACTTTCTGTTCAGTATCAAGACAAATGTCTTGGGCTTTGATGGTGTTGCTCTCACAAATAAACCCTTGTTGTTCCCGTACAACACACGTGTTAACATCAACAGTTTGCCATTTGTTCCCATTCCATTGTGCCCATACTCTGTGTTCCAATGGATTCTATCCATTGTGATTTAATCCTAGTGCAATGATTGGGTATATGGTTTATACCGAAGCATCGCGTATTGTTAGGACAAATGCTGTAGCTTTACTGTTGATGGAGTCATAGTAAAATTGATTAAATGCCACCAGGATTGGAATTTCCTTTCTAATTCAGTTGCATTATCTCAGATTACCTTTCAAATTTCAGTAGGTAAAGTACCTTCTGCACCCTCTCGTATAATTGCTGCTACTGTGGATTGCATCCACAGCTGAGCTTGGATACAACTAAGAGCCAGAGAAATATTGGCTTGGGCTGCATCAAGTGCGTCCACAATCAATCGGTGATCCCTCTTATTAATTCTTTCCCACTGAGGCAAGGCATCAGATAAGAGCCATTGGTTAGTCCCCAGTGCTAATAGAGAAGATTGCAATGGGTGTTCCAATTTGTTTAAATCATTTGTTCTCATGCTCAGTTTATTTGCAAGCACAACAGCCTGTCCTCATAGGGATGGTGCTCCATCCCTCTGATCATCTTCCTGGATGTCCGCTGGACCCGTTCCAACAGGGCCATGTCCTTCCTGTGTTGAGGACTCCAGAGCTAGACACAGTGCTCCAGGTGGGGTCTCATGAGCACAGAGTAGAAGGGCAGAATCACCTCCCTCGCCCTGCTGGCCACATTTCTCTTGATGCAGCCCAGGATGTGGTTGGCTTTCTGGGATGGCCAGTGCACATTGCCGGCTCATGTTGAGCTTCTCATCCTCGAGTACTCCCAAGTCCTTCTCCTCAGGACTACTCTCCAGCCATTCTTCACCCAACCAGTACTTCAGCCTGGGATTGCCACATCCCAAGTGCAGGATCCTGCACTCTTGCAAAGGAGAAAATAAAGTTGGTTGAAGATTAGGACGTGAGAGGTGGGAAAAGAGTGATATGGGAATGAAAGGTTAAGCAAAGGAAATGATCAGGGCAGTTTGGGGATACCCTTCAAGTAGCCCTGCATCTTAGCAACCCTGCCTGGAGCAGGACAAGAAAGATGCAGCTGCTCTTACTCTACAAACATATGACTGACTTCCATGGACACAGGAATCACAAAACTTTCCCTGCTGTCACCACATCCTTACTCAGGCATGATTTACCCTTGGCAAGTCCATGCCGACTGCTTTTGGACACATTCTTCTCTTTCTGGAGCCCAGAAATGTCACCCGGGTGGTCTCTCATTGATGGGACACGAATGACCCCAGGGAGCTTGTACAGCCTGTGGGTCCCCAGGCTGGGCCTCTTTCAAAGGTGGGGGCAACATTGCCTTGTCCTCACTCACAAGAGAGCTCTGCCAATCCTGTCACCTCTCAAAGGTGACATTCCAAGAAATTCCCAGTCATCCCTTGAAATGTCACTAAAACTGTTTTATCTGTGATATAGTGTATTTCTTGTCTCTCATTTTTCCTATACTTACATTTGTCTCTATACAATAGTCATTTGCAAAGTCACCTTTTCAGATGCAGACTGTCCTGGATGGCCTTGCCATCATTCTCCAGTTTTCTCCTCACTTTACTCTTCGCTCATGCAGATAACTCTCATCACTGCTGCTGCTTTCATGTTCAGGGAGTCAAACCTTGATTATGTCTCGGTCATCTAATTGTCTGATGCAAGAAACAGTGATGTCAGTCCCAGGTGGGAAAGGTCAAGCAATGAGGGGTTGGAGAGGTGAAGAGCAAATGATGGACATCCCTACAATGGTAGACATCAAGGCACTGCTTTTCCTGACCTGTCGCGACACCTCCTGAGGAGACACTCTGCCTCCATATCCTTTGTAGATGCATGCATCACCTCCTCTTTCACCTGAACACTAATAAAATACATCCTTTAGAATCAGGAAGCCATTTTCATCAGATGCAATTTGACATCTTCCTCCTTAATCACAAAAACTACCCAAGTAACTGTACAAGGCTTGAAAGAAAAGACAAAGACATTAATTCTTTGTTAAGGTTTTCTGTCCTTTAACAAGCCCCTTGGGGTATTTGCTCCTGATTCCATAAAGCTCAGATATTGAGACAAGATTGAGGAAAGAGCTCAAGAAATCAGAAGCCAAACTCCAAGTACATGGAAGCATTAACAAGCCCCACTGAGGGCAGTTTCTATCAAAGACTCCCCAGGAACTCGTTAGAGCAGAGAGTTGGAGGATGTGATTGCAGTAGGCAAAGGCAGAGTGCAGGTGGCTGTAATGCTGAGGAACCCTTGGCTTTGTTTAAAGAGCAGAAAGGCCAAGCCCTCACCCCCAGGCCCTGCCAAGGCAGATCCTGCCCGTCACTTGTGGCTCTGGGCTCTTCCTGGGGGCAGTAGGATGTGGGGTTGAGTAGTGCCCATGACAGGAAAGTTCTAGGACACCTCCTGGCCTCCCAAAGAAGGGGTGAGGATAAAACATAGTTGGTAGGCTTCTAAAGAATCAGAGTCATAGAATCATTTTGGTTGGAAAGATTCTTTAGAGTCCAAACCTCACATTTTCAAGACCAAGGATAAGCCATGTCCCTACGTGCCACACCTACATGTCTTTTAACTACCTCAATGGTGACTCAGCCACTTCCTTGGGCAGCTTGTTCCAGTTCAAACCTTTCAGTGGATAAATTTTTCCTAATATTCAAGCTACATCTCTCCTGGAGAAACGTGAAGCCCTTTGTTCTCCTCCTACCTCTTCTTACTTGGGACAGGAGTCTAACACCAACCTTGATATAACCTCCTTTTATTAGCTGTAGAGAGTGACAAGGTCTCTCACAATGTTCCAGGACGTCCATGTCTTTCTTCAAGTGAGGAGCCCAAAACTGGAAACAGTACTCAAGGTGGGGCCTCAACAGTGCTGAATACAGAGGAACAATCAGTGCCCCAGTCCTGCTGGCAACACTGCTCCTGATAGAGGCCAGGATGCTGTTGGCTGTCCTTGACACCTGGCTCATGATCGATCACTGTCGACCAACAGCCACAGTTCCTTGTTGACCAAGAAGCTACAGCATGTCCTGTATGTGCCCTTTGATGGCGGTCAAGATGATCTGTTCCACGATCTTCCCCAGACTGATGGTCTTGTAGCTCCTCAGATCCTCCTTCTTGCATTTCTTGTAGAAGGCCATCACATTTCCTAACCTGCAGTTAACTGAGACCCCCCCTGGTGAGCCAAGACTGCTGATAAAGGACAGAAAGTTGCTTGGAGAACATCTCCAACAGCTCCCTCAGTAACTCATGGACGATCCCATCTTGCCGCATGGACTTGTGTGTGTCTAAGTAAAGTAGCAGGTCCCTTACCATTTCCTTTTGAGTTATGGGGAATGGATATTGTCAGAAACCTCAGGAAATGCTGCAAGGACCAATGCCCCCCTGCAGAGGACTCACCCTGCCAATGGCACAGGCTGGGAGCAGCCCTGTGGGAAAGGTCTTGGTGGGCAGGGATCTGGACAGGAGGCAGCCCTGTGCCCTGGCAGTGAGGGAGGCCTCCAGCAGCCTACACTGTATGACCAGGAGCACAAACAGGAGGTGAAGGCAATCACAAATCATTCTATGATTCCATGATTGCACAGATGACTGCATCCAGATTTCCGATTCCCAGCGTGGGAAAGATGTCAGCCTCCTGAAGTGGGTTTAGCCAAGGGCTCCAATAATGGTCAGGGACTTCTTCCTTGTGAAGAGAGACTGGGGTAGCTGGGCTTGTCCTTCCTGGAGAAAAGACAGTCTTGGCAGGAACTTTTAGCAGCATTGCACAGTCCTAGGAAGACTGCATTGGGTTGATGTCCATGGTACAAGATACAAGGACAAGAGGGCTGAAACAAGAGAGAGCCAGGGTACACACAGTGAGAAACTTTTCACACATGGCAATATTCAAACACTGGAAGCTCTTTCCCAAAGAGCATGCACCAGCTCTGTTCCAGAACATGACCGAAACATGACTGGATACATCCCTCAGTAATCTCACCTGACCCTGAACTGAGAAAGACATTGGCCAAGACAGCTCCTCGGTTCCCTTCCGCCACCCACAGACAGAAAAAAACCTCAAGGCTCTTGGCTAGTTACCCCCAAAAATTAATTGATTTGTAAAAAACATATGGCTGGCAAGACACACTATCTGAAAAGGCAGGTCAGAGAAACCTCCTGGAGAGACAAAGATCAGAGCAACAAAACTGCCACCTGAGTATACAGCCAATTCCATGTGAAGGTGGAACCCTTCTCCATTCAAACACCCAGCAGGAAGCAAAGCCTGGCAATTCAGAAGGTACTCAAAGACTCAGGATGAACAGAATCACAGCTTAACTTCCTGTTTCTTCACATCACACAATGGATCATGTCTCTATCAGAGACATTTCAATGAATAGATGTATTACTTTGCAAGTGTTGAATTTTCATGTTCGGCTCTATTTTAAAGTGGCAATCAACAAGACAGGCTTTCCCAAAAAGCAGTTCTCTGCAGCGTACAAGAATCAAATGCAGAAGGTGTATGTATTAGGCAAAACAAAGGGAAAGGGCAACCCAGGTCAGTGATACTGCAGGGCATACATCTGTATCAGCTCACGGAAGACACATGTCCCTGCCCTACAGGTACCACAACTGCAAGATGCAGACTTGGGCTCTCTCTGAGCTTCTACACAGCACCATCGCCTCTCACCCAGGCTCTTGATGCCTCTCTAGCCAGCAAATCTTTCCATTTCTACCCAAGTAGGCTTTACACGTGGGCTGACAGAAGGGTACTGAGAGAGTTGTCTTTTGCTGCCAGGATGCTTACAGTGTGGCAGGAGATCATGTGATGAATAACAGAAGTCTTGTGCTCCCCTCTGAGACTTGACACTTGTGTAATTGAAACAAAATAAAGATTCCTTAAAAATAAGGCTGATAAGGCATAAAGCATGATATTCGTAATCCAACTGATAAATGCATTCATTCATTGAGTCATTCAAAAAACACATAATGAAAAAACAGGTCTAATATTTTCATAATTCCCCAGTTGAATGGAAATGGAAGAGAATTACACTCAAGTACCAATTAAATAACTAGAAAATTATTAAAAGTTATTGGGTTTTCCAACTGCACATTCCAAGTCCAGATATAAAAAGGAGCACTGGCCACTAATCAACACTTGAAGGTACAAGGAACACTTTTGACCTGTAGTTTCAGTGACAAAACCAGAGTTGTATGCCCAAACAGATACCCGAAGATGTTATTTGCACTACTCACCAAGAAATTAATTCTCTCCTAGTACATCTTCACTGACAAACTTTTAAAAATGCAATTCAAAAAATTGTAATTGAGCATAATTAAAACACCCAGCATATAAACAGGTTAAGTAATGTATTATATGCAAATTATTTTGTCCTCCTTTTGCTTATTCAAATGTCAAAGTGGAGACAGTTACTTGATGGACCCTGTTGCAAATAACATACACAATAATCTATTTTTCCCCCCCTTTGCCTTACATATGTCGGTGTGGCAAAGTTTTGGTAGCAGGGGAATTACAGGGGTGGCTTCTGTGAGAAGCTACTAGAAGCTTCCCCTACGTCAGACAGAGCCCAGGCCAGCCAGCTCCAAGATGGACCTGGAACTGGCCAAGGCCGAGCCCATCAGCGACAGTAGTAGCGCCTCTGGAATAACATATTTAAGATGGGGGAAAAAAACCAATGTGCACCAGAGCAGGTCACTCCCCCACAATTGGGCAAAGATGATAAAGCTCAACTCCCAGGATTTATTAATCAAATACTAACGTATTGACTAAAACGCAAAAGAACCAAGCTATCAACAAAACCCACCCCTTCATCTAAATAAAACGGCAAGACAATGTATGTCATGATGCAGGGACATGTGAGAGTTTCTCATCTTGTCTGATTTTTTTGGCCTTTCAATACACACTCCTGATGATGTCATATTAAATTATATTCCCCTTCCAAATAAGAGCAGTGCTGGATTCCTTTAACTATTGTTAGAACTGTTTTTTAACTAGATTGTGAAAGTGAAGTTATTACTTCACTCATTCTTCATATTTCTTACAATGGCTTTAGTAGATGGTTTGAAACCAGCAAAATTATAGGATTAAAGTGCATAAACCAGAAAAGGTTACTTAATATACTGGACAGTAACATACATAATTAGCAACAGTAAACTAAAATTCCACTATTTCTTAATATTAATGAATTCATTGCACAATGAGCAAGATTATAAATCGTACCACTGCAGTAGACTGTCCTAATTACCAGGCAACCCAAGTTATATTTTTGTGTTCTGATTTCACTACAAAATTGCCAAGTTTATAAAATGAGTCCTTAGAAAATCCTGCATACAGTCTGAAGGCAGGAAGAAAGGATTTATTTTCCCACAAAATACATATACAAAAACAGACATAGAGCAGGAAGATTGCAGAGGTACTTTTAAGAGCTATTGGAGCAACTCATCCCAACACCCCAGAATTTATTAGTTCTGTTAGTTCCATATCTATTCCAAAATGCAACTGACATCAAACCTCATCTTTTACCCCAATTTTCATCAACTGAAGACAGAGTGCTTTGGAACTGAGAATTTCTAGGGAACCCTTTTAACTAATGTAAGTTTAATAGCTCCACAGAGTTAAATTACAAATTTCAAAGAAAATACAGACTACAGTTTACCCACAACCTGCAACATTAAACTATTCCTTTCAATATTCCCTCTCATCTGAAGTGTACTATGAAGTAACAAGTTAATATTAAGCTAGGATTGCCTTCAGATATTTAACTAAGAAGGAAGTTGCAGAGATAAGACACTATCACTTCTGATAGCTATGAAATCTGCAAAAGATGCAAATGTTTCCACAGATTCTTACTTATTAGAGAGAGGACAAAATCTTTTAAAATTAAAATCAAAACAGAACACAGAACCTAGAAAGCAAGTAAGGTGAATAAAGCACTCATGCTAAGGTTTAAAATTAATTCTCCAGGTAAAACAGCTCTCTGAAATTCAAGGCTCCATAAATTCAGAGGGAGAGGTGGAGAGGGAGTAAAAGCAGAAACTAACAGAAGGCAACAGGAGAACAAATGCAGATTAGAACTAAAAACTAGAAAGAGATACTATTCCCAACTACCACCACAATGTAACTTTTTAAGAAGTAATTTCTTCATTGAGGAGTTTTAAAGTGGTTTTTTCTTGCAACATTCATATGGTTTTGGTTGTAAAATCTAATAGTCAGTTGGAAAAAAAAGGCTCCAAAATCAATTTTGTGAATACGATTTCAAAAACATAGGAGAAAATGGCTAAAAATTAATCAGATTCTGGATGGGAAGAGGGAAATGCATTAAAAAGTAAAGCAATAAAAGGCCAATGAAGTGTTTCGATACAGGAAATCCAGGTTGAATATTTCACCTGTCTAGAATAAAACAGTCTGTGCCTAAAACATCAATGAACTGTTAAAAAACCTATTTGTATTTTTCAGCTGAGACGTAACCATAGCCTTTCTTCAGTTTAGGACACACTTAAGCAAATACTTTCTAAATAGGATGATTAAGTTAGATTTAATATATTCAAAGTTTAAAACTTGATTTTCCTTTAAAAATAAAATCAAAGCAACTAGCCTTTGAAACAAATAGGTACACTTCCTATGGACAATTAAAATCAAATCATATGAGTCTTTCTTTTAAAGTTACATGATGTTGCTGAAGTTTTTCAAACATTAATCAACTGAAGTGATACAAAAGTCTAAATAACTGCAGTTAGATATTATTGCATGAAGAAGTTACACATGAACTAAAAAAGAACATACTTGCTTCATATTTGAGTAATTTTACGTAAATGAAGACTTTAATTCAAAGTGAAATAAAAACAATATGAGATTAAAAGGCAGAAGAAAATTCGTTCCCTTCTAATTTATCAGTAACAATACAGAACAGTTTCTAAAATTGTATAATGCACTGTCATAGTGTTGCCTCCTACATCAAAAAGGCATCATTTTGTTTTAGGGGCAATTTTCTTGCAGAACATTTGGCAAGAAGATAGGTTAAAAAAAATAAGCAAACAAAACGTCCATGAACTCTCACAAGTATACCTTCCATAGTTATTCAGGGCAGCATGTTTGTGCTGTACCTTGTAAATTTGCCTGAAACTGATGTGTTTTAAAAAAATTAATTCCATTTGGGTGGAGGAAAGTCCTTGAACAATCCCTTTATCAAGCTGCTAAGTGGAATCGCTTGTTACAGAGCAAGGAGCAGATCTTTGGCAAATTATGTAACTGCTTCAATGGGTTTTCCAGGTTAAACAATCTCCAGATTTCAGAAAGCTGCATTAAAATTAAGCACAATTCCTTGCTAAAGTTCTACAACGGGAACCACATCTACAATGAATAACTGACTTTTTTCAATACTAGCTTTTGTTCATAGATTCTCCCTTTTTTGCACTTCAAAAATCATCCATCTAATACAGCTAATCTTCATTTAAAATAAAATTAATTATAAAATTATTAACGATGTCAAATGCTTATTTCTTAATGAAATACAAAATTCTCTTATTAAAAAGGTTATATTTTTCTTGTCTTTTCATAGACAGTTCTACGATTCCATGGAAAGCACCATGTTCACACTAACCTTTTAACTAATAGGAACAGATGGGTCTAACTGGATACAGGCGTGACGGAGCATTGTGGTAGGGCAAAAGAACATTTGATTCTCATACCTCTGGCAGATGGGAACCAGTCAAAATTAGTTTTAGACTAAAAATATTTTTCTACTTCTTGGCAAAAAAGAAAAAAAACACTTGAAACAATACGCTATTTTATAGAAGATCAGAGATCAGATAACAGTAGCTTTCAGAAAGTTGGTACCATACATTAAAACCAATTACATAGACTTACTGTATGTCATTTTTAAGCCTGTGGATAAATTACAAATTCCTGAAAACAGTAGCTTATAATGGAAGTGCTGACACAACCTTAACTACAGCAGCAAATGTGCTGCTATTATGATGTTGTTATGGCAACTAGAATGATCAAGTTGGGAGAGAAAGAGTGCACATAAGCAAAACTTTAAAATCTTTGGCACCACCCTCCACAAACTCTTCCAAAATTTGTGGTCACAATGTTATCACTCCTTACCTTTACCACAAAAATTTAACTGCAATTTTTCCCTTTAAGACAGGTGAGGTGCTAGAGTGTAAAATCTAAGACAAATTAAATCCAAGGTCATAATCCATCTAGAGCATGCATCAATAGTCTGCAAAACCAGAGCCAGTTGAAAGTTATCTGTAGCATCCACTGAGCACATATTCATCAGATATCACAAGTTAACAAATCACAATTATGTAAAACCATTCAATCTTTGATACAGTTTCGGAATTTGTTACCAATCTGACTAGTTTAGTAAGAGTACCTTGCTGTAATTTGAATAAATCAGACAGCATATTCACATACACTGATCTATTAATTAAAATGTGATGAAAAATAGAATTGAAGCTCATATATTTGTGAAATAGTCATTATTTATCCTTCCTAATACAGTTAGACAAAATTAGAAATCTTCATCTGTTTCCAGTATTAAATAATGGAAAAAAAATATCACTAGGCAGTTATATTTTAATACACAAAAATGAACAAAGTGTCATTTAAAAAACATAATTAAAACCTGTGGCAGCATGCTAGTTACCTTTCTCAAAAAAAATTTACAGTTTAATTGCTAGTATTATTCTAGTAAAATTTCACTGAATAAAATTTCCAACAAAATGTTAGTAGCAACCAGCACCCCTAGAAATAATGTTAAATCACCATTATTATACATTAGTATTAAAGCATTCTGTCCAAATACACCTACTTGTAACACTTCCACTAGAAAAATGAAAAACTAATTATTTGTCTTTCTTCACAAAGGATTTTGTATTAAAGCCCCTCAAGTTGACTGCCACTAAAGTCTCAAATTGACTGCCGTAACTAAAATCTAGGAAACACAAAAGCCCTCAGATGTCTGACGTATAAGAGTTGTGTTAAGCACTTATACTCACTCATTTCCTAGGTAACAAAAACTCCTTTTCTTCTAAGTTACCTCAAGACATTTTTCTTTTGAGTTTGTTGTAAACCAGTTTTCAGACTAGAAGGAAGACCCAATTTATGAGGAATGGTCTCATTTTAAGAAATGCGAAAGTATCTATTTTCACTGAGAGCTAGCAGATATTCCTTTTAAATTCAACATTATTTTAAGATTCGGGTTACCATGCTTTTAAGTCAAAAACTAATCAGTGTTAATTATCTGCAAAATTGATTGCAAAATTTTAAAACTTTGAAGACTGTTTTCATTTATATAGACATATATAGGCTATTTTTTTAAAAAACATGTAATTTATTCCATTTTGGTCACTGAAAATTATGGTTTTGCAGATTAATTTAATTTAGCAGGAAGACAATCACATATTCCACATAAAACAGAAGTATTTAATCTGTAATAGCGAATACTTATTGATATGAGGTTACAACAAACCCTCCTCTCCCCCCCCCCAAAAAAAGGTGAAAGAAAAAAAAAAAGGCTGAAGAGTAAGTAGGAAAATAATTTTGTTCATAAAAGCAAGAACTACTTGCAGGCAACAAAAGAGGAGGCAATAATGATGACATTTTCTTCAGAACATTAGCTCTTCAGCAATTTAAAAATTCTGATAAATACACCACTTTTCTCTGAAAAGCAACCACTACAGTTATCAACTCACTTGAAACAGGTAATCATACAGCTCTATAAAAGCTGAATGACAACATTCAGAAGAAGGGTAAAAAGGGATTTACATGTGTATAGCTAGTTAAATAAATGATAAATAGTTGATAAAATCTAAGAAAGGAAAATGCTTAGAAGTGTTCTCCGACACTGTCTTTTAATTTATTTTTTTTATTTATTTACTACTAGCATCAGTGGTTAATATACACATTTATAATTTGTAGAAACATTTCACTGAGATATAGCTTTACTGATCACTCAGTTTTATCAGAGAAACATTTTCCTGATACATTTGACAAATTACTTTCATACAGTAGGGGTAATACTTGGCCTTTTCAACTTGAAGAATACCTAATTATTAATCATTAATGGATTAACATAGACAGTGTTTAATACTATTTGCAAAGCTATCAGCTTTGATTCTGTAAATATCAAATCTCACTAAGATTGCAATGGAATTTCAGTGAGCTTTTACCTAGAATACTCATGCACTTAAAAAAAGCTGACTTCTGTGCTCACTTCCTATGCGACTTTTTAAAAGCAGTCTTCCTAAAACAGGGAAGGGCTTTATTCACCCTTTCAGGTGCAGAGTTTCAACACACTGTTAATGAAAGCTACATAGTTATTTTGAGGTTTTTGCCTATAATGTGTACATGCATAATACCACTCAAAAAACAGAGGGAACTGAAACAGAATTTTGTCCAAGAAGTACAGGACTTTTCCCTCACTACAAATTCATTTTCCTCTTATCGGAAAACAACATGCCTGTGAATCAAATGAAATGAAGCAGAGGGTTGCAACCAGTCCCCTGCGATTCCTTACTCCTGCTTTAGAGGTATGAGAACTTCATGTCCACTGACGTTCTTTATGGACGTGGAATCCCTCACCAAGCCATTCTGTGAGCGCAAGATAAACAAACTCTGCAAGAATTAATCACGTACCACAGCGCTGGGTGTCACATGGTAGGCATCCAGTCACAGGACAGACTACCAGCCCTAGGGATTTTATAGCTGTGCACGTTTGAAGCTTTTGCTACTTCAGACATACCAGCAATATTCTCCACTGGAGATGTTGTTTATGCCCTTTGGTTACTTACACATGTTATATATACAGCCTATTCCTGTTGTAGCTTGACCAAACAAAAGATTTTTACACCACCTTGCTAAAAATACAATTCCTCTTCTTTGTGCTATATTCAAGGCTGAAAATTTTAACCAGCCTTGTCTTCAGAATCTGAATTGTTAACACCAATCATATCCTTATCTTAGACTCAGGTTGCACCCCAAGATGTCAGGATCCCTGTCATCCCCTAAATTTTAACATACTTCTTTATCCAAGTTTACTCTAATCTCCAGGTTTGAGACAGCAGAATACTTTTGATACTAACATACAAATAGTTCAATTTACCAATTTCCAAAGAGGGAAAAAAGGTAGGTTTTACACATATATACATATATTTGTGCTTGCGCATATGGGCATATAAAAAGGGGTCAATTATTTTGTACTTCAGGACTTCTTTGGGGATAATCACAGAGTAGCTAGTTGAGTGCCTTGTCTCGGGATTTGCAAGGGGGAAGTGAAATGGGGCTACTGTTTGTTCTTTGTCTCCTGAAAGATTTTCTGAGCATACAAACTCCACAAAGTTATCTTATTGCTGCACACACAAAGATTGTGCCTTGTCAGACTTAGAAACTCTTGGAAGGGTTTAATAAGAATCAGCACTCTTATGAAATAGCATAATAAATTTAGGACACTTTCAGTTCAGGTTAGGCTACCAACTCCAGATATGCATTGTATGCTTCTCGACAGAAATCACGAGACAGAAAGTGTTAATATATTTCAGAAAGTATATCTCATTCCAGCACTTTCAGCACGGACTTTACATCATGTATCCATTGTATCCTTGGCAACTCAACTCCTTATCGAAAGAGAAAAGACTGACAACTTAGATTTAAAGTTACAGCCATCATATGCTACTAGGCTTGGATTGGGTCTGGAGCTGACAGGATGCAAGACAGGGGCCAAAGGTATGTGATAAGGGCATAACTGTGCTCATCATTATTGACTGGATAAACCAAAAAATGCTCTCCATCATTTCATGAAGATAATTTTGCTGCTTCAATGAAACAAGATGAGGACAAATTATGAGAGAGAAGTTTTTTATACTTAGGACAAACAAGTACAAACCTGTAGAAGCAGCCCCGTCTCCCACCAACTTTTTGGTGTGGTTCATGTTTCAGAGCAGTTCTAAAGTAAATAATCTATTTTCTTTCCCTCATAATTTTATTTCTTCTTCACCTTCAATATAGAGAAGGTAAAAAAAAAAAAAAAAAAAAAATTGATAGTAAGCATTTTCTTGTCAATAAATTAAATATAAAAGTTACAGTAAATAAGGTTCCAAGGGGGAAGAAAAAACCTCAACTATATTCTAAGGAAAAGCTCCAAATGATGCATTATTTTCCCCACAATCAGCATGCGTTGCCCGTAACAACATCAGTACAGTGAATGAAGATTTTACCCATCATATTTTAGGATGGATTTATGAAGAAGCTCTTCATAATTCTACATCAAGTGAGTTTTTCAATATATATGCATTTCCTACATATTAACCTCAAGAGCATAGTTAACCAACATTAAATCAGACAATTTAAATTTCTAAACTAATTAGAAATGGATTTGTGAGTCAGAAAGCCTTTGTTTGACACAAAGTGTGTAATGAGTCTGAACATCATCTTTATACACAGAGCCTTTTGAAAAACATTTTTTTTTAAACACTAAGGTTTCCTGGGGGAGGGGGAAGAGATAAACCCCCCATTAATGTGTAGGCTTAATCTGCACATTAAGTTATAAATGAAAAACCAGAAGACGACAGCCAGGTTCCCCAAATGAAAAGCTACATGAAGCAAAACAAAACCTATGATTTTTAAAGCAAATCTTTTGGAACATCTTCTTTCTGATAAAAAGCTAGCTATGAATAGACCTTAACCTGAATGGCATTTTTAACCCTATACATGACATCTACCATGTCAAAACAACTCTGGTCTGTTTTACCTGTTTATATCCAAAACCAGCAGTTTTTTCCTGGATTCATTTCTTGACGACAAGCTGTTCAAACACAGAGCACCTATGAAACCTAGTATTATCATCTGCTGCTTTTTTCTTCTATTAGACACTGCTGTCCATCAGAAGAAATAATTAATGGGTCTATTATGTATGAGAGCGTCATCCTGTCAGTTCAGTTCTAGTTTGAATAGCTCATATCTGCTACTCATTGATGCCATGCGTGCTCACTGTCCTGAGACATGACAAAACACTACACCCTTTGGGATTTTTTCCCCTCTGTTCTAAAGCAGTATTTCACATCTGTGTCTGACAGAAGCATAAGGAGCCGAGAGAGGCAGACTTCATCATCTTTCACAGATTAATGTCGCATGGGTTAAAAGTTAAGATCTGATGTCTACTGATACTGCTATTTCCTACAAAAATCTAATATATAGAGGCTACCAAAATATGTAGGGAAATAACTTTTCAGGGTTGGAGTGGCTACAGAGAACAGATGGAATTTACTGGATACTAAATCTTTATATGATTTTTAAATGGTTCCTGAGTTAACTGGGGTCAGTGAATTTGCTTTTTTTTTTTTTTTTTCCCCCCCACTCCTCCTTTTTAGGGGGGCAGAGAAGATGCAAAGTTTACAGGTTCTTTTCTGTTACCTGACTAGGGCAGAATAAACAAAAATGCTGAATGTGGAAGAAAGCAGATATTGGAGATACCTGGAAATAAACTGGAAACAACCAATACCACAGACAGACGAAGCAGCAGTGAACAAGACACTGTGGAAAAAGAAATCACAAGGCGAGAGTGCACAATGCATTTCAAATAGAAAAAAGCTTCCTCTCTGCTGAGTGAGTCTCAGTATATTCTGACAGAGCACAGATAAGGCTTCAATCAAGTACCTCCTACGTAAGTTTTTATTTCATATAATTCATATAATTGTTTATTGTATAATATATGCTTTAATGTATGGACAGTAACTCAATGAATTTAAATTTCTTTATACTGATACTTAAGTTTAAATCCTTCTATGACAAATATTCGTGTTAGATTCTGCTCAAATAACAGCTCTCTTTTGATATTAAGGTTATTCAAAGGAAGACTATTAAGTGCTTTCTCTCTTGACTTATACTAGAGTGAAATATTTCCTAAGATTTAAATTCTTCAAAATACTTTAATACATATTTCAATGCATGACTGTTTAAGAAAAAAGAAATCAATAAAAAGCAATGCTGCTATTAATATTAGCAAAACCCATTTACTGTACTTTATTATCTATTTAATCCGGCAAAGCAAACATTTTGTACCACAGCAGTAAATGTAAAAGGGTATTTTTTTTAATAGGATAATGTCTTTGTTTATGTAAAAGGATATTAAATAAAGCTAGAAGTGTTGATTAGTTATTTACCAAAGGTAAATTGCAGCACTGTAAGGAAACAGGTGTTAATACACCCCAAGACACTGTACAGAGTTTCAGCAAGAAGACTGGACATCAGTGCCCCAGTAAAACTACTAAAAAAAAAAAAAAAAAAAGGTGCAGATCACCTCAGTTATTTCACCCATTTGGAGCATCCACTACATAAGCCACATAGACATGAATTCTACATGGAAATAACATGCAAAACACCTTAGAATGAGACTCTAACATCTAATAGGGCTTGAAAAATAAACACTGTTTATTTGTATCTGTAAGTTAAAAAACTGTACTTATAAGTCATGGAGAAAGGTATCTGTGCTCACACACAAAAAACCCACACCCCTTGAAACTGAAAAGCACAAATAGCCCTATACTGTTTAATGAACCATTTTATAGTATCACATTGGTCAATTTCATATGTAATATTAGCTTTGAAAACCCACATCTTTGTTCCTACCGTCTTTTTACTGATTTCACACCGTTTTTTCTGTTTACTAAGACATAACAATTTTTCCACCATTGTTTTAGATATCTTTCTCCTGCTTCTCTCTATATTTCTTCCCTCATTTCTATTTAGTATATTTTTCTTATTTAATGTAACCACTACTGGGTTTATTTTTTCTTGCCTTCTTGCCTAACTTACTAAAATAATCTCTCTCATACCCGATGCTTCCTAAAGACAGACTAATTTGCCTTTTACAAACACCTTTTTTGAACCTTTCACTTATGCAAAAAAGGTTTATGAATTGTACCAAGTGCTAGAAGACTAAACTTACTTGCCCAAGACTAATAGAATACCATGAAACTAAAAACCAGAAGTTGATGCTATGCTGAGCCTTGCCTCATATCAGGAGTCAACAACATGCTCCCGAAATAATGGAATTCCTACCAGGAAAGATATGTGAAACAGCTTCTGCAGGAGAGGAGTCATCTCATGCATATTACTGTAGAATACTTTATATATTTGAAATTACTCCTACAAGATCCCACTCTTTACTGCCATGATGGGGGCTACTAGATGTTGTGTAAATAAACAAAAAAAGTGTAAATAAAAGGTATTCAGT
>JAOXNG010000031.1:31686900-31700727 GCA_028566535.1 Scolopax minor | reverse complement strand
GGAAAACTATTTCATATTCTCTAAACATTCACGCTTAAGTGAATTCTGCTTAATACAAGCGAAGAAGTTTCTGTTATTCTAACCCTTTTCCACTTTCCCACTTACTGTATTTGATAAGAACATGATAGGAATTTTTCCTAGTGCATATCACTTAGCCATTTTGTTGCTGACAAGTTACAGTACTCTGTAAACTTCCTCCATTTCTTTCTTTTCTTTTAGAAGTAGCTCCAACTGCTCTGTTCCCAACCGCTTGATCAAATATGTCTTAATTGTTTTTCCTGTGCCTCACTTCACATATTACATCAATCCAGTAAGAATTCTTCCTGCTTCCTCAATGCTTCTATACAACACACACTGCTACTGTGTCTCTCATCTAACGCCCCAGGAAAAAAAATCATAATTTAAGAAGTAGGTTCTTTGCAGTACAAAAGAAACCAATATGGCTATAAGTTTTGATGGCATCAGTTCAAGATCTCCATAACTTGAACTGTCAAAGCCTACTACAGCTCGGTGACACTTGCAACAAGCAGCAGATGTAATATAGCTTTTGTTAGCTCATCTTAGAAGACAGCTTTGTATCTGGTGAATCTGGTATAGAGTTCTAAGTAAAAGAGAGAAAAATCAGAATTGTAATTCAAGTCTGCATTCTCCAGTTATTGCTCTCACACTGGAAAAATTTTCTTAGCTTGGATATTAGATATTTGCCTCCTAAACAATAAAAGGTATTGTTTATCATGGCTTAAAAAACAAACAAAAACCCCAAAGATAACAGCTAGCCTATTTAAGAAAATCAGGTTATTCTTCAGTGAAGCTCTCAAAAAGCTTATTCAAAAATTAGTGTTTCAGAAACTTCTAAACTGAGATGTTGTAGTCAAGACTTTTTAAGCCCTCTGTTGAAAATGAGTCAGCTAAGACGAGGTAGAAAGCTTAGTTGTAGGAGAAAGAATTGGATACAATTAATATTTTTAAAAAACTGGATACAACTATGTAATATTTTTAAAATAAAAGGTAATTTTTTTCAGAGGTATTCATTAATAATTTTTAATTTAAGTCATCAAAAGAAATGTTATTTCTATTTTCAGTGTATTACTCCTCTCACTTATTTTCAAAGAATTCAGATTCTTTAACATAAGTGAACAGTCCATTATCAAGTTCCTAAACTCCTTTGCAACCAGAAATAAATATATCACAGAATGTTTTCCAAAACGTAAAATTATGTAAAATCACCTCAGCTGAAAGCAGTGAGTCGATATTTATTTTCCACTGTTATCATAATAGTTGTTCAAGGATCACTAAGCATCTGACAAGGATATCTTTTCATTTCCTCTCTGGATTAAGATGCTCGTATACATGAAATGAGTAAACCACATCACAAAATAACTACAGTCAATTGCCTAAAGATAATACATCTCAGCAAAACGGCACGCATGGTATGTACAAACAGGACCCCCTTCTACACTAATTCAGCAGGTACCAAACATTAAAGTGGCGTAGCATGGTTTAATGAGCCTTCTAGAAATGACAAAAATGAGAGAACAAAAGTCCAAAGTGCCCCTTCCAGGCAGTTATCAGCTAAAAGAAATCAACAAGTAGAGGCACAGCCTTATAGATATACATGTTCCTAAGCTGCTGACTGATCTCCCATGTCTACTCAAGACTATTAAGTTACAGGTAAAACATGAAGTACTTTTATACTTTTTGTTAAGAGATATAACTTACATAACCTAATAGAAAGCAAGGGTCGAAATCCAGAACTTCGGCTCCAATAGTTAAATCACTGGCCCAATGTGTTCATTTCACCTTGAATTACAGATGAATGCAAAATTCACCATGGCCATTTCTGTCTCTCTCAAGCCCCTTCATTAAATAATCTCCCGCCTCCAAGAGTCAATGTAATGAGAAAAATGGCACTAAAACACTTCAGGACCATTTGCACTGTAAATACATGCAGGTAATATTAGACACTATTTCCAGCCACAGGTAAAGAGATATTTTCCAGAAAGCCAAATAGACCAATCTTAGTTCTATTCATATCCTTTTGTAATAGAATATGCAGGCAGAGCCAGGTCAGGCAAAAACAGTTTATAGCTACAGGAGAGAAGGCAGTGACAGATGTTCAGCCCTCTGCCAATACGGGCTCTGACTTAAAACAAAAGCACGAGGGTTTATATACTTTTATGGCAGATATAAAATGCTTTGTGAATGGCCCTGATACGGCAAAGCAGCATCTGCATAGAAAGAAGCTTTGTTACAGCAGCTGTGACTGTGTGCCCCTGGTAACTCAAGACTGCAGCCCTACAGCCCCCACTTACATCTATTCGGCTCATCCCTCTCTTTTGCCTGCGATACTGCTGGTTCTTGACCAACTTTTAGGTCCATCAAGCCCTGCCTCCACACTTTAAATCTTAATTAAACAAATCCTGCGTCAGCTTTTCCATTATTTTTTTCCAGGATTGATGTCAAGCACATGGGCCCACATTTACCTAACTTCTTCAGCTTGATAGTATTTTTTCAGTATTCAAGAAAGACATTCCTTGGTCTTCTTCAAAATTCCAGGAATTATGAGGCATTAAAAATACCCGTCTGTATAGTCTGCCCCACTGAGCAGTACTGATGCTTTGAAAGGCATTCAACTCGCTACCCCTCTACCATGTAATTATGTATCAAACAGTGGTGAAGTCAGCAAGCTTTCTGAAAATATTAAAATTACAGAAAAGTGAATCCTTTACAGGACCTAAATACCTTCCAACAGTTTTGAACTTACACCATCTCAAACTTAAATATTAATTTATCAATTCTGTAAATTACAAACAGGGGAAAAAGCAGCACATCACTGGGGAAGGGTAGTAACAGATAAAATCAGAGGCTCCATATAGCCCCAAATTCTGCACAACAGTCCCCAACAGTGTAAATCTAGGGAAGTCTGAGAACAAGGCACACACAGAGGGACACTTCCTCAGAAATACTCTGCCAGCAGTTCAGGGATTTCTTAAGCCAGAGATGATGTCTTATTTACAAGACATCCTTTGAAGTATTTCTCCCATTCTGTTTTGAACCTGCACAAAAATGTATCCACAAGATCCTTTGACAAGTTCCCATATTTAATTGAGTTACATCAAAAAATAATTCCTTTCTTTGTTTTGAGTTTTCCGCCAGCCAGCTTCATTCAATACTCCCTACATCTTGCATGAGAAGAGAAAATAATAATTTCTTATTCTATCCACCCTTCTATGATTTTACAGACAGCTACACCACACACTTCTCAGTCATCTGTCTTTGAGACTTGAAGACCTCTATTCTACTCTACTTATACCATCCCCAGTCATGCTTCATATGTAATTTTTTTCCAAACTGTTGGTTATCCTGCTGCCCTTTGCTGTCCGTTTTCAGTACTACTGTTTCCTTGTGGAGCCTCTGGGATCCAAATCTAAAAAAGTTACACAATATACCTGTGTCACTAATTTATACAGTGACACTGTGATGTGTTTTCTGATTTGATCTTTGTTTTTTTCCTAACTTCTAGGGTTCACTTGCTTGCAAATAGCGAGCAGAAACAATCATCTCTGACATCTTTAAATGTGATAGGGGACTGCTTCTACACACACACACACACTCTCTATGTATCCATCACTTACTCTTCATTTGCACTGACTTTAATTTGTCATTTGTGTGGTTTTTCTGCAACTCTGCAGTCCTCAGGCTATACAGAGTTAGAAGGGAATTAAGATGCACACTTTTAACAGTGAAGGTAACAGCACATCGAATCAATACTAGAGCCCAGAGTGACAACCTTCCGAGAGCTCGGGGGGATTCTCTGTCACTGAAATTGTTTAAATCAAGACTGACAATAGCTTTTGACAATAGCTATACGAACAGACATGCCCTAATTCAACCAATAACTAATTCATAACTTTGCTTTGTTACGACTGGTCATGTTATCCAGAAAAATTCACCTGATCACAAGTGGTTTCTTTGCTTTTGTAATCTATGAATTTTACTGGCAACGCTGGAGTTAGCCTTCTAGGTACAATTACTTATTAGAGAGAACCTATTCTTCAAGGCAGTAGGGGAGCTGAGTTAAAGAAAGAAACAACAGCAAGTTTCACTTCCTCAAATTTGTCCCAAACCCTACCAAAACTGATTTTTTAATTACATTTGCTATTTCACACATTTTGCATGTTAAGAAACAAAGGAACTGTAATTGAAATATGTTTGCTGGTTGTATTTACCTCTTATGTCAAAAAGCAAATAATGCCAAATATTGTGTGACCTAACTATTAAAATTATACCAAAACTGGTAAAAAGTGTTGCAAGGAGAGGAGGAAATGGAACCACTTCTAAGTTTATCAATGCCAAGCTGTCAGAACTCAGATACAGAAAAACAGACTTTAGAAAAAGTCATTTTCTTAAACACCTATACATAGTCTTCTTAATAGGCTGTTCAAGAATTCTTTTACCTATTGTAATGTAAATGAGACAAATCATCCCTAATGCCATTATGTAGTCGTCATCTCTTTCTGACTGATATTGTAGGTGTACACTATCACTGTCACCAAAATATACATTGTCCGTGTTATATTCTCCCTGGATTAATCTACTGTGCTTTCATTTCACGAATAAATGACTTCTAGTCATATGAAATTACGTTTTCAGTGTAGTTCAATGCCTCAGTTTTCAAAAATGCATTACAGCAGCTTTTTATCATATAGTATAGATTGCTCAGTGAACTATTTTTATAACAGAACAAACTTATTTCCCTAGTCTTTTTTGAATGAAAATTTCAATTTACAATCAGTCTGGGAGATTGACAAGCGTCTGGAATATAACTCAGATTATTTTATTCTAGATACTCAGAAAAAAAATCAATCCTATTGTTCATAGCACCTGTCACCACCATAACGCATTTGCAATTGTGAGGTAAAAAATACTACATCTCTCTGCAACCTTTTAAAATAAAAAATATTCTCCAAGTTTTCATTATTCATACTAAAATTCAGTCAATAAATACTCTTTCCCTCTACTGAGCATGTTTGTAAACTCAGGTCTTTAATTGATACTCCAATTTTGCTTCCCAAAGGGTTCCACTGTTTACTTCCTCAGTTTCCTATAATCACTGCAGCAGAAACAAAATGGTAGTATAGTAAAATACTTTGAAGTAGAAAGGTTTGCAAAAGGACAACTCCCCAAAACTATTATAGAACTCTACTATTAATAAATGAACTGCCAAAATAAAATTGTTAAAGTTCAGATGAACAGATACAGATAAACTATTTTGAAGTACAGGCACTAAACACAAATAATCACTAGGGGGGGTTTGTTAGTTTTGTGGGGTTTTTTAAACACAAAGATAGCATGACCAAATCAAACACTTTGGAGATGTTGAAGTGCTTTGTCTCCAGTTAAATGCTACTTTACACTGAGATATTTATAACAATCAATTGTCTTTGACAAGCTAAAGTGGGCTTGTAAATTAGAGGTATGAGATTTGATCCTTTCAGATTATATTTCTACAAGTTAATTTAGTCATCTCATACTTCTAGGCAATTTTCTTATAAGTGACTAGATTGTTGTTCTCAGAGATTTCTACTTCTTTCTCCCCCTCCTCCTCTTTTTTTCATATTCAAATACAATTTGGAGAAACAAAGTTGTCTGGATATATAAAGAGGATATATAAAATAACAGTAAGTGAACATTTAATAAGGCATTATGAAATGAACAACAGAAAAAAGGTAAAAGAAGGGGCAGACCATGTGGAGTTACAGAATAGGAAATTTAAAGCAAGAAAGAATGTAGTCTCTTATTTGCATTAGAAAACATACTTGCTGTTAATATTCTAACTGCAAATGTATATTAAGATAGATCAGAAGTAGGCATCTGTGTTTAATCCAATTTAATCCAATACACATGCATGGTACTGCTGAAAAAGGAGCTCTTGCTTCTTCCCTTACTACTACTGATATACCAAGCCTAGTATTTCCCCAGTTGCCCAAAATCTTTCCCTTCTCACCAGCTGTTCAATTTCATGTTCCTGCCAACTCATTTGCACCATTCATGCAGTCAAAGCAGGCACCTTGATCCATATTTGGTGATGGGCCAAATCCGTAATATCACTAAAGTGTCTTTCAAACTCATCTCTTCAGCAGAGGGGAGGCAATCTTAATTTATCATCATCAAGAAATAAAATATAAAGCAAGTTCAAATTCATTACATTTTTATTGATATGAACTCCACATCTGCATAAAAACCAGAACAACAAAACTAAACACTCCATAAACACAAGGGAACAAGACACATGCAAGAAACAAAACGTAGACATCCACAAGGTTCCTTCTAAGAATGTACAAAATGAAAAGGAAGTCCAATAAAATTATAGCCACTTCGACCAGAAGTTTTGGTAGTGACTGAAGAGCTAACTAAAGGAATTAATAGTTACATATACAATTACTTAGAAATTGAAAACATCATCAAATGAAGCCAATTCACAAATGTGATTGGTAACAGCTACAGATGTATTTCTCTGGCATTTAATGTGTGGGAACAGGGAAAGACAATGAGTTCACTTTTTGCAGGTGGAAAAAGCAGTGTTAGCCAGCCCATTTTGTTACCTGGGGTAAAAGTCACTTTCTCAATTTAGAGAGAAGTTATTTTTTGCACCCACTCCCATCTGAAGTGACAGGTGACACAGTATGAAAGGGGAACATGCAAACACCTTCCACTCTCACTGTTGTGCAGTGGCACTGTGTCCCTGTCAAACACAGATTAAAGAAAACCACTACTAAATGTTGAAAACAATTCCTTGTCAGCTTTTGTCCTATGGATAATGTAGTCCTGAAAAGGGCACCTGAAAGGTGCAGCAAATATATGGTTGTTTTTCTTAAAAGGAAAAACATGCTTTTCCAGATAAGAAAGTAAAAGGAAAGTGTACAAAAATTAACCCTATCCAAGGCAGAAGATAAATTGAGAGGCAGAGAGAGAATGAATGCTCCAAGCCTTAATAAAGACTTCCAGATTGATTAACCTGCACCTATGAGTTGTTCCCTGCATACAACAGGGTGACAAGGAGCAGGATTTGTTGATTTTCAGGAGACAGACCAAGTTAGTAGTCTCTGAAGTAACAGGCAGAAACCTGTGACAGCCGGCAATGCTGAATGTCCCATGCTATACAAACTTTCTCAAAGGATGCTATTTGCATCTTAGATTATTTTTTTCTCCAGAATGATGAGTGCTTAGCCCCCAGAATGAAGTGCAGTATTATGTGGAAAACATGGGTGACGAACAAACGAAATTAATTATGTCTTTAGACTGATCTAATATTATTGGCTTAGGTAAACTGTCTCAATTCCCAGTCTCTTTCAAGGAGACTGCTCCTCCCCCAGGCCCACAGACACATCCTGACAAAGCCCAAGACAGCAAGATAGTCAGGTGAGATGTAGTTACTGGCTTTCAAAACAAGTGTGCCTTCCTTCTGGTCAGATAGGGTAGCAACACGTATTAAGAAATATATCTACATGAGAAATCTTTTTTGAATGTTCTTTGCTTTTGAAGCCTGTTTGCCTCTTCAGCAAAACTTGTCTTGCTAATGCCATTCTTATTTCTATGTCTAATGATTTCAGTCAAGAAGTGGGTTAGCCCAAAGCAAATCTTAAGTTACAAAAGCCAATCAACATTTGTCATCTGTCATGTTGAACTCTATCTTCTAACAACTCCAAGAACATAAGTACGCTTAGGGGAAAAAAATAACAGGATTCCATCAGTAAAGAAGGCAGGGCAAAAGTCTGTTTTCCAGTATAACCACTTTGGTATACTTCCTTGGGCAGCAGAAAGGTGACAATGAAGAATGCAAACAGGGCATCTTTTCTTGAAAGAGTACAAATTGTATAGACTTCCTCTATAGTTCCTCTGGAACTCTAGACTTCCTCTCTAGTTCCTCTAGTTCCTCTGGGACTATTACTCTTGCAGCCCTTGCATTTATTTACTCAGAAAAATCTTACCCAGTTTACCTCCTATTATCACTGAACTTTCAATTTAAAACGCTTGGCTTTCCAGTACCTCAACTCTTCCGGCATTTTCCCCAACATAAAATTACCCAAGTATCTCAAATAAAAATTTCTTTGTTATAGATATCTTCAATATATCTGCCTCTAGCCTTTATGACACAGAAATTTTATGACACAAAAATCAGTAGAATTATATCATCCTATTATTAAAGCATTGGCATCTTGAATTAGTTCCTCCACCTTGCCCCCGTACGTTTTGTAACTAACTGATACACACTTTGCAGTGACACATCTTCTGCATGTTGAAGCACACACACATATTCAAGAAGAAAATACCACATTATCACAGGCTGTTTTCAATCAAGAGCTTAAAAAGAAATAGAGAAAGTATGATCAGTTTCACAATCCAAATTATCTGCCACAGATTCAGAAATACCATGCTTTATAAACCGAGATGATGAGTGTGTACTGTCAAAGGAAGGTCATCTGATTCACATTCCAGTAAAGGTTGAAAATGAGTCACAACCAAAGAAAACATAATTCCTCCCGGCTCGCACCCTATTCTGTCCCTCAAATATGCTTTTTATTAAGAGTTTCTAGTTCACAGTTGGGTTTGCAACAAAGGACAACAACAGGACTGAAGAGTTCCCTTGAGGGCGGCACAGACAGTCAATACTACTCTTGTTTTGAAACAAGGACTTTGGCAAGGCTCAATATGCCTTTGACATTCTTCAAGAAAATTACCCAGATCTAGACAAAAAGTAAGCCCTTTGGGAAAAAAAGCCAAGTTTTTAAATGCTTAGGAGAGCCCTCTTTCTATACAACAGCCAGAAATTCCAAAGATGCCACTCCCGGGAGAGCTGTGAGTGAACAATAGCCAAGAGAACACAAAACAGATGGGGAGCCAACATGTGATTTGGACAGGTACAAAAATATGGGGCAGGGGAAGGATCAAGAGAAAGCATAGACTAGAAGTTGGATGTAGGAATTGGCAACTCCTGAGCAAGAATATGAGATCAGGGAAAGAAGAGGAAAATGATGAGGTGTGACTCAGAAAGCATTAAGGAGAAGGACTAGGAAAGCCCAAACTATCGGTAGCAAACATGAGGAGGAATTTTAGGACCACAAATGGGTAAAAAGAAAAAAGGAGATGCAACTGAGATTAAGGAAGAAATAGGTACTCTCTATCTTCTGGACACCTACTTCACAGCCTTTCTTTCACTCCATAATCAATGTTTAGAAACAGCACTGGTGCCTGCAAACAGATTTCTGATAATCTTGCTAGGAGAATAGATCTGTCAGTCTCACAACACTGCTTTGGAGCATCCCTCAATGAACATGGAAATGTTCCTATCACAGTTATCTTGTTTGTAAACTGGTATCAGGAATAAAGTTATCCTTATGAAAAACAGAGCAGTAAATTAAGCCTGGCTTCAGCAGCTAAACCAATCTACTACATTACATACTCATATGATCCTTACCATAAACAAAAAATTCTGTTTTTATAGAATTTTATACAATTTCTATTTCTATTTCTTATTTATTTCTCTAATATAGACTGCTGAAAGATGGAAAAAAGTATTACAATTAAAACAAACACTCCAAATCAATCAACATCTTTTACTATTACCATATAAGTAATATATACTAATGTCATTATTGTAAATGAACTGACACTTTATGGGCAACCAAAAGGAAGTCCCTGCTCTGAAAATCTTACAGTCTAACTCAGGTGTTTCAACAGTGGTTCAGAATCAGAAGTGTGAAAAGGAATCCAAAAGAAAAGATTAAAATCAATCATAAGTAATATACAGCAATAAGGAAAAATCAAAAGGTTCCTTGAGTAAAAGGAAAATTCAAAGGAAGGGGGAAAGGCAGAAAATAAGTATAAAGAAGTAAAAATAGGAGAAGGAATAGGAATGTAGTGGCAATAACTCTGAATTTTGAAAATGAAGACTGGAATATTAAATATATTGAATACAACAGTCACAGTAATTCGATTTTAGTTAGGGGATTTCACTGGCGGGAAAGTTAGCCATGATGATGTGGCAGAAACCATGTGACCAACACGAGGCCTAGTCTTACACAACTATTTTTAGGGGTATTAGAAAAACAAAGGACATAATTAAATAAGAGAAACAGCAAACCAGACGAGTAGACCTTTTTTACCTAACTTTCACACCTACAAATTCAAGTAGTGGGCGTGACACCAGCAAGGTAGGAATGAGGACAAATTGTCCCACACTCAAAAGCTTACCAAGTTGTGATTTTATAACCAAAACATACTTAAACACAATTCAATAGAAATACTGTCAATATATTGACAGCAAAGGATTAAGGCCCAAAATTAGAGAAGGATGTTACTCAGAAAACTTTTTAAATCCAGAAATTTAGAATTTAACAAATGAGTGCAATGAAGGTGTGAAAAATTAAAAGAATGGGAAAAAGCTTACCATGCTGGTTTTAATGGGAACAAAATTTAACCTCTTTAGTCTGTGATTCTTACTCCATTCAATTCTAAATCATAAGCCATACAAATCACTCCAAAATATCAAAACCTTTCAGATTTTTCTTTTATTACTATCACTGACACATATATGGTCACATAGTTTTAAGATGTCAGAATGTTAAAATGAAAATAAGAAATGTTATTCTACATTTCTATGCATTCTGGTCATGGAATCATATTCTACTTCTATACTTCAATCAATCATTTTTGGTTATATTTTAGATAAAACTTAGGAAGAAAAAAGGCACAGATATGAAAGCTTATAAAATAAGCACAGATTACTTATTACAGGAAAATACATTTATCGACAAAATGCAATTAATATTTAAAATCTGGCACTTCCTATTTTTACTTCAGACAAAAAAAAAAAAAGGACAGCTTGTCTGATTAGAACAAAAAAGATGAATTTCTGTAATGTTAGAAACAGTTCAGGAAGCAGCACTGAGCAGATGGAGAACCAGCTTCCACTGATGCCAAGTCCTGTGATTTTACTGCAAATCTTTATTGTGAAAGGGTTTTTTTTATTATTTGTTTGTGAAAATCACTTTGGCTAGGGAGGAGAGGGGGAGAGGGGCAGAGGCTGCATTTTTGTTGGTTTCAGATACCTACAGGTAAGCAAACCAGCAGCATCTCTCAGGTCCATCAAGTCCAAAGTTGCAGACTACCCAGGGTATAACTATCATAACTAAAACTTTTCCAAGGGTAAATAAGACCACTTGGATAAAAAGCCTCCACAGATGGGAAATGGTATCTACAACACAACCATCAAAAAGGAAAGGAAAGTTCTCATATGCTGGAATGGGACTAAAAGGAGAAGCAGGAGAGGATTCTTTTTTAGCATGTGAACCATGCCCTGCCATTGCCATTCTTTTTGTTTGAGCTGAACTAGGATCAAAAATAAGAAACTCACTGTACTTTTTTTTTCCATATCTGTCAGTACATTTACTGTACACTTACAATACACTTAAGATACAAATAGGTTTCCCTTCAACTTTTCTAACACAAACCTTGACCCAAAATTTTATCAGTTCATCTTTTCCAAGACAGCCAGTGGTCTTCTGTATACTAACTCTTGTGTATGTATCAACATGAAATGACAAAAATGCAGCAATGTATTGCTATAGACACATAAAAATTAAGCAGAGAGGTCCAAAAGCATGAGGTTAAAAACCCAAAACTATGGGGTTTAAGGAAACAGAAAATAACTGATATCGCACAATTTCTGTATTCCCTGTTGATTACTACTATGCTGCAGTGACTGATAGTTTGATTTTTATTCCACATTTCCTATTATATTGGAGTCCTGGGTACCTGCAGAAATTATATGTATTCTTACAATATCAAAACCATTCCGCTGGTTTTGTTTAAATTACACAACATTTCTCTTCCTTATCCTTTAAGGCCACCAGAATTATTCAGCCATGACCAAAAAAAACAAAGGAGAAACAATTCATGTCCCAAAATTATATGTTTTCATCTTGATAATCATCACATCCTGCAACTCAGCACACTGTCACTGAGGCACGTATAGTGGCAGCTTTTGGCTGCTGTACTGATAATGCCTACCACATTGAAAGGAAAGTGATCAGGTCTCTGGAAACATTTTGATCAGCTCTGTAATGAGATTTTAAAAGCATATTTTTAAATCTAAAGCGTCTACTTACAGCCAAAAACCTAATGGAGGACTTAAATCTATTTTGGGACACTTAACCCTCATCAGTCAAAAAATGAGGACAGCTCTTCAAAGATAGCAAGATTCTTCTAGTAAAGTAAGGTTATCCTATCACTTCCACTTCTCTTGTTCTTTACGCTTCAACAGCATTTTTCCTAAATTGATTCAAGACATGTTCCCTGAAGGCTTCACAATGGACTTGTAGTTTACATCAGCTAGACATCAAAAGCAATTCAGAGAAGTTTGCTTTGCTTTATTCAATTAAAAAAAATATATAAAATGATAAAAAAAGGAAAGAAACAGACTTAAAAATTAAAAGTTACCCCCCTACTTTACACACAAATATAATAAGCCCTAACAAAGAAGCTCTGTCAGGCTAGTGAAATCAGCTACTACCAAAGCCACCTGCCAGTTCTTTTTAAAGACTATTTTCAGCTGCTTTTCAATCTGAAATTTTCCACCTCAGTTGCCTGCTTCATGTAGTTTTTCCTCACCTTCCCCTCACCACCACCTTTTACAAAAAGTCAGAGAATGGCTGGAACATTTTTCTACCATGAAAGGAGCTGGGAGAAAAGCTCTTCCTTTGGAAAACTGTGACCACTCTCCCTCCCTGAATTAATAACTTCAAATCAGGCTGGACAACCATTTTTTATGCTCACTTTGTGAAAAATCAGACCTGATTTAGCCACACTATAAAGCTTCTAGAAATCAGAGTTTATATGTACTTTTTGGCAAGAGCTGCTGGAGCTTAACAACCAATCACCAAACACCTCACAGACTTTCTGTATGTCACCTCCATGCGCAAGGCAACTGAATTAAGCTTCCTCTAACCTCTGGTAATGAGTGAAGAGCCAGATTTTCACTATAAGAGAATTCTGCATTTAACAGGCTTTAAGCACAACACTAAAGGAAGTGCCACCTATCCCTGCCATAGTTGAAAACAGTGGTCTCTCACTTCATGTTGTGGGGTAACTGAGTAGGAGGGAGGGACCATGGAGAAAACAGTGTGTGGTGGAGGCCAGAACTGGAAGCTTGAAAGACTAAACTGGGATTCACTAACCAAAGAAAGAAACTAAAAGGCACGTAAGAAGATGTGGTAGTGGATGAGTGAAAAACTGAACCAAATGAGCAATCCCAGCAGAAAAACTCAGAACTGGGGAGGACCAGGACCAGATAGAGCAAGGGACAGAATACACCTGTCTCACAACAAAACACTGAGCAAAGACCCACCACCAGGAATCAGAAATACTGACAAGAAGAAGAATGAAGATAAGTGAGAGAGAGTGAGAAGCATTATTAGGCAGGCAAAGGCTGACAGCAGAGCGACAAGATGCAGAGACAGTCTGGGACCAGTCAGGCTTAGATATGTGATTGAAAAGACAGTATCAGTGCTGCAATGGAGATTGGCTTGAGGCAGGGACAAGATGGAAGTACAGACAAAAAACTAAAAAAAGTATATGTCATCAGAAGCTACTGAAAAACGTGAAATAAAATACCCTAAAGAGTTACCACCCTCTGCAAAAATCTTCCTCCTCCACTCAGGAAAAATATCCCACTTTACTACTGATAAAAATACAATATAGCAACCTATAACTGTTACTTTCTCAATCCCAGAAACAGTAATGTTTGTATACTAAATTTAAAAGCTC
>JAOXNG010000031.1:31644325-31655176 GCA_028566535.1 Scolopax minor | reverse complement strand
TGGCTAATTTCCTTTGTGCTGTGGGCACCTGTAATCTTGTGCTGGCAGTATTTTGTGGGTGAACGAACAGTACCACCCGAAGAGTGCCAGATACAGTTTTTATATGAGCCCATTATCACCTTTGGAACTGCAATTGCTGCTTTTTACATTCCAGTGTCCGTCATGACCATTCTGTATTGCCGCATCTATAAAGAGACAGAGAAACGTACCAAGGACCTTGCTGAACTGCAGGGTTCGGAATCTGTGGCAGAATTTGAGATGATAAAGCCTCAGAAAGCTTTCCTGAAGTCTTGCTTCAGTTGCAAGCAGCAAAACATAGCCAAAAGAGAGAGGTGTCAAGCTTCCTGGTCTTCATCTAGTCGAAGTACATCAGCTACAGTGAAAGCCTCTCAGGCAACGAGTACTTGTAACGACTGGGCTAAGGCTGACCAGTTAACCACCTGCAGCAGCTATGCCTCTTCAGAAGAGGAGGATAAACTCGCCGCTGATTCCATTTTCCAAGTAGCTTACAAAAGTCCATCTAAAGGTAAGGCAGAAGAGTTTAATGACAGTACGGATGTTGTTGTCAAAGACCAACCTGAAGAAAATGATTTTGAGAACCAGAAATACTTTTTGTCGCCTGCCAAAGGCCACGCACAAAAAAGTAAAAAGTGCGTGGCCTATAAATTCCGGTTGGTGGTTAAGGCTGATGGCAGCCAAGAAGCCAACAATGGTTGCCGTAAAGTAAAAATAACTCCTTGTTCTGCTGCTCTGTCGAAGGATCCTTCCATCAAAAGCATGGATCCAAATATAAATAATCAAATAACCAAAAGGAAACGGATGGTTCTTATAAAGGAACGCAAAGCAGCACAGACTTTAAGTGCCATTCTTTTGGCTTTTATCATCACATGGACTCCCTACAATATCATGGTTTTGATCTCCACATTCTGCTCTGACTGCATTCCCCTGACACTGTGGCACCTTGGATATTGGCTATGCTATGTGAACAGCACTGTTAACCCCATGTGTTATGCCCTCTGTAACAAAACTTTCAGGAAAACTTTTAAGATGCTGCTTTTCTGCCAGTGGAAAAAGAAAAAAGTGGAAGAAAAGCTATACTGGCAGGGCAATACCAGACTGCCATAATTACTCTTATATAAGGGATAAGAGGGAAAAAAGATCTTGATGTATCCTAGTAAACTGATGGCAATTGTGTCTTTTCAAAGCTGTTTCTTTATATGTCTAGGGGTTAAATAATCTGCAGAAAAGTAAAATTTTGCATGAAAGTCGTGTGCTTGGGATAAAGAAGTCAATGGCTGGGTATTTGTGATTATGCAGTAGATCTGCATTAAAGTTATGTTTGGGATGTTCTGTCCTTTCAGCATGAAAAAAGTGTAGAGGAAATTATAAACTGCTAGAAATTAGAGTGGGATGGTCATCCAATCATCGGGTCAGGTCATCCAGTCTATCTCCCTGTAGTGCAGAACTGTTTCTTTCTATAGGTCCTTTCTTCCTTTCTAGTGTATTGTCTATTTAGTTTTCAAGGTACCAATCAGTGGAGCTTGTACTACTTCTGGTTTGAGACTTTTCTACCTGCTGTTGGAATGAAACAAGGACTATTTGAAGGGGGAAATGCTGCACCCAATACTAAATGTTTAGGGAGATTGATAGTACTCCAAATGAACACACATATTATAGGAGAATGTAATACTGAGAGAATTTCCACTTTAAGGATGACTTTTCTGGAGACATAGGAAGGGATCATAATAAAGGAAATAGATAATGCATTTTCTATGTGAAGAAGCCAGTCCCAATCTCGGTTCTATCATGCAAGTCACTGTCATCTGTAAAAAATGATAATGTTTAACAGGTACCTTCTCCATTCCCAATGCCTCTGAAGGAAATCTTAAAATTTTATGCTATAGTGACAATGGTAAAAATCAGAACTGACTGTTAAGCTTAATGGATGTAGTCTATCTACTTTACAACATAAGGGAAGTCTTTTTTTGCAATCATCTCCTCTGTTGTGCTTCCCCTTTCTCCAGAAGTTTCCATTGATGGAGTGATCCAGAAAAAGAGAAAAATATTTATTGATAACCAGTGCATTTACCTATATGTTATAAGATTATTAAAAACAGTGACAGAATTGGCATTTCTGAAAGAAAAAAGATTTTTAAAGTAATTTTTAAATATTTCTATAAAACTATTAAGGAAACTTTGCACTTTCATAGCATTTTTAATCTTTAAATAGTTTTATAAATGTTAATTAACAGTAGGTGTTTGGAAATATAGTTTATCTCCACTCACTATTTTCTAGTCCAACAGAACCATATCTGCTATAGTACTGGGAGCTTGAGTCAACCTCTCTGATGTCTGTGGCTTCTGGGACTGGGCTGTACTGGCCTAATTACAATTAGCTGAGACTCTGGCCCTCTACCTGAAGTTTGTCAGGGCTTTGGGTATGTGCTGAGGACAATTCTGTGGCATGTGTCTGCCTGACGTCTGTGTTAGATTGGCAGAGCCCTGCAGCATCGTCCAAATGCCTGAGCGAGGGGCTGCCATCAGCAGAAGGCCATTGGAACAGAGCTGGTGACCTGGCTCCATGTGGTGGGAACAAACATGAAGCCTCAAAAAAGTTCACAAGAAAACAAAGTTACCGGTGACAGGAGTCATAAGGAGTCAAGTCCTAAAGTAAACAAATGCTTATGAGTAAATGAGAAAGATCTCCACATGTGCAAAATTCAGGTTCAGCTCTAGCCTTTCTATCAAAATTTGGCATGAGATGCTCTGGCTTATTAGTTTGGGCCAATCTTCATATTATATCTGCTTAGGTGTGCTCGTGGGACATTGCAGTGGTCACATGACCCAGTTGCACATTTCAGGGATTGTATTAGTCATCCTGAATGTAGTATTGCTCTCAGTGAAATTGTGGTGAAATTATCATACCACCAAAATATTTCCCTGCAGATACATAATTCCTCCATGTCAACAACCACAGTACAAGTAATTAATATTTTTTATCCCCAATCTCCAGACAGTAAAGTTGTGTCAGTGAAAGATTAGCACTGCAGTAATGTAAAAATATGTTCTCTAAATTCACATGATTGATTTTGTAACACACCATTCTGTGCCTATTATTCTTTGCACATTAGCATGTGATTGATTAAAGGAAACTATGGGTCTTTGTAAAGACCCTTTCATAACTTTCCTCTGTCACTATCCAGAGCTTTACTTGTGTACAGTAACTATGTACAAGTTGGTTATTATAGTGGGTTTATTTTATATTACATTGGATCGGGCATTCAGTAAACCGTGTTTGATTTTTAGCAAATGAACGTGTCCCTCTGCGGCACAAGCTGTAGTTAAAGGCAAAATTTATGAGGTAATAACAGTTCCTGCTAGCTGCGGTGTTGTTGCTAGAGTAAAGCATTGGCTTCTACTGAAATTAAATAGGATATTTTTTGTTGGTTTTGGCTTCTGTTGAACTAGAGTGTCCTGTAAATGTTTATAGACTCTGTGCCGAGTAAATCTATTAGAATACACGGTGATGGATGCAACAATGTTGGCTCAATGTAGTTGTGAAATATGTGCTCAAACTGTGCTGCCAGCACGTCACTGCGTGAGACGTTACATGGCCAAACATGGGTACATTGTAAATACCTGGAATTACATAAAGAGGTGTGTGTTGCTTAATTGTTATGTAGGGTGTTTATTCTTTAAAAAAAAATCAAAACTGCAAAAAGAAAAATGTGATCCTTATCAGAGAAACAATTAGTACTTAATTATATTTTGTTTTCAAATTATATTTCATTCATTTAAAAAGTGCTGTGGGACTTTTACAGTGTAAAACAATCTTGTTGTCTGTATTTCTGTCCTTTAATGAACCTTTTACTGATCTTGTAATTGATTATGGTCTCAGTCATGGATTTGTGAAAAGCTTTTTTTGTAAGATGTTATTTATACATAATTACATACATATATAGAGATAAGTATGTCTGTATTATCAATATAGATGCATAAATATACATCCCTAAGCTTTTCAGAGACACAGTATACTTTAGTATTTTTGAATATTGCATTTTCCCACAAACTGAGGGTATCATTTTTCTCTCTCCCTTTTCATACATATGAGCCTCCCTATATATTTCAGATCCCCATAAATTATCAAATAACACAAATCTTCTGTAAATATAATTTATGTTTGTAGGTAAATACTAGGAAGAGCTCCCAGAATTTTTAAACAGGTATAGAACACCTAGTTACAGTTGTGCATTTTCTGTGACTACTTAGCATGGAGTGAAGACCTTTCAAAGGATGGAAAGTCAAGATAGAATATAAATACAGAGGTTTCCTTTATAGAAAAATCCTGTGGAATTGATGAAGGATGAAATCAAAGGGATTATAGAGAAAATACTGTAAGAACCTGTAAAATATGGTATAACATATTTTGCCATTAATTGTATAATTCAATTGCTAATCATGCTTACCCTACTCAACTATGCACGTCAATTAGTAACTGCTATTAACTGTTGAAAGCTATTTTTATACATGGATTTTTGTTCCTCATTTTTGTTGTACCCATAATGAGACCTGCTCTGGGACGTAGGGACTTGAGGAGTCTAGATCCAGAGACAGTGACACACTTCAAGGCAAAATCCTTAATTGTAATTATCACTTATTACCCTTTAGATATTATTCCAGTTTTAGAGCTTATTCTCATGAAAAGTCCCTATCTTTAATTATTAATATAATTTAATTATTCTGATCATCCTACAATTCTATGATTTTATCTCCCACATAGGGCTTTTCTCTGAAGTCTGTGAAATTCCCACCTTGCTATATTTGAGAGGTGACCTGAACATGTCAAACTAACTTAACTGATAAATCTTCATGCAAATGTAGCAAAGATAGTCACATACCTGAAGGAATAAAAATGTCACTGGGATGTGGTACGTATGTAAAATTTAAATGTGAAGTCATTACAAAAATTAAAGAATCTGGTATCAATCTGGAAGATGCTGCTGTCTCGGAGAACACAGTTGTTATGAAACTGGATACCCAGCTTGAAACTGAATCAATCAGATCCTGGATATTGAACAGAATTTTGTAAGATGCTTCTTTACTTGTGGTAGGAAACACAGTTTCCAAATCACACCTTCATAGTGGGATTACCAAAATCTTCATACTGAAGGAGAGTTTTTGGATGCTTCTTTTCTAAAGTTACTCTGTAATTTTTAGGGGACATATGTACTTCTGCCTTCTCTAGATTCTTTGCTCTAGGAAAACAAACAAACAAACAGAATAATGTAATTTTCCTCTGAAATTACATTTCTTTGTGTTCTATAGAGATAGAAATAATATGAAGGAATCACTTAGTGAGAAGCAAATACATGTTGCCTCAACTGTACGTAACAATTGAGCTGGAGTTAGCATTTGCTATGACCTGTACTTTTAGGTGCTTCTCTGTTGGAAAGGACTCTGCCCAAAAGAACTCCATACTGCTTATACCTTTTTGATATTCCAGAAGATTTTCTTTTTAGAAACAAAAACCACCACCCCTTCAAAAAAACAAAACCCCAAAAAACAAAACCACAGCACCCCACATTCACTACTTTTATGAGCTACACACCATTATGCGTCAGAAGTAATTTTCATGGAAATTATGAAATTTCCATTTTTAAATTAAAAAGCAGGAGTTTGCCAGTATCTCTTGGCTGAGTTTCTGTCATCAGAATATTCAAGAAAACATACAAGATATTCTAATTATTATCCTGAAATTTTCTATAATGCAGCAATGAAAACTCTTCTTGTGTGAAGTAACCCGAACAGCTGTAAAAGAAATCAAGGTCTACAGGGTTATTGAAACTGAAATCCTTTTATTTATGATTTTAAAACAGATGAATCTATAATGAAATTTAATTATTCTCTATTTTATAATGAGAAAAAAAGACCCTGTTTAAATAATGTTAAGGTTGAGTGCCAAAACGATTGAAGCTAGCAAATGTGAAATAAAGCCAACACCCTTTTTCCCACAATGGTTTTAAAAAACAGAGAAAGCTGAAGCACGTCATGGCACAGGGAGAAGCAACAGTCAGAACATGGTAAATAAAGTAGACTCGTGCAGGAAAAAAATGGAGCAATAAGTAAACAATTGTGAAACCAATTTGATTTTTTGAAAATATACATTCACAGAGGAAATTCAGAGGGAAAAATTCAGAGGAGTTGTAAGCTTTGGATTAGTAGCTTTAAATGCTCTTAATGATCTAAAAAGAAGGAAGAAAAGCCTATGCTGAATACTTCATTGCGTATGGGATCATTAAAAAGTAGAGGTAAATAGAAGAGTCAATGAAGATGAAAAGAAGCCGTCAGAGATGAGGCTCATTCCAGTTTTATATATTAAAATACCTTTCACTAAAACTAAAAAGGAAAGGCCTTATGCTGCTCTGTGATACACAATACTCTCTCTGTACATGTAGGTACTTCACTAAAAATTTTCTTCCTGCGTGATATGTGAAGATGTGCAATTATAGGAGATCAACCATGAACGTTCATAGTGGAGCAAAAGCTTCTGAAATGCATGTATATTCATGTATATCTTGTACAAGATAACACATCCTGGATTTCATAATTGACTTCTCTTATGGCTATAAAATTTATTTAAATCTTCTGGCAGAGGTCTTAGTTTCTGACAGTGACTTCCACTTACGTGGTTGGTGTCCTGGTCCAGTCCTGGATGATATGCTGTCAGAAAGCCCTTGCAGGCTTGCAGAAGCCCAAATTAAATTTTCAGTCATGATTACTTAGTGTGATTATTCAGTCAATATGAGTTCACTCCAGTCACTGGACAAAGAGTCCATGTTCCTTTCAAACTAACACAGCTTATCTACAGTTCAACTTTCTGACCTGGACAGGACTTGGTTGGATATGACACGCTGTGGTCAATAGGTTTGATCATCATCCATGCAAACTTGCACATGCGTTGCTTGTTGCAGTCCTTTTGCCAGTATATCACGTTCCTACGGTTTAGATTTGCTCCAGCACATGCATCGTACCACCAGCCTCCTCCAGGAACGCCGTTGAGTTCCAGTTTAGCACAATTCTGAAAGTAATTGTCATTGTCTCTGTCCTTGGTGGTGAACTTCTGGTTGTCATGGAGATAAGCTTCCGTGTCCAAGGTCAGAGCATCGGTGGCATTGCCTTTGTATAGACCAACCCTGATTCGGTATTGAGATGCTTCATCTTCAATAAGGAATGGTTCATACTGTCCCCATTTGATTTCAGCATTTAGATTTACAAGTTTAACTCCAAGTATATATTTCACGGAGCTGCTAGTTAACTGATGCATATATTCATTTCCTAACCAGTGGTTATCTTGAACAGAGCCAAATCCATATTTGTAATCCTGCCAGGTCCTATCAAAGTCAACAGTACTATTGGCAGTAATGTGTTGGATTACTGTCCAGCCACCATCCTGCATGTTACAAAAGACAACAATTGGATCCTCCTTTGGTTGGATGATGTAAAGACCATCCCTGGAATTTCCTTTGGAGTGCTGAAAAATCTCAAAACAATCCCTTGGGTAGTCTGAGTAAGAAAAAGAGAAGAAGTTTTAAAGTAAATTGCTGTTCAAATAGTACATTTGAGATATTGAACCCTGTCCTTTAGAGTGAGTGAATGAATTCCTTTCTGACTGGAGTCTGACTTCATCCCAAGCTGGTGGGCACCTGCTTAGCTAAAGAGGGGAGACTTCAGGGCAGAACATGCAGGGAATGTCCAGAAATTAAGAAAAAAAAAAAGGGTTTGTTACCCTGTCATACAACAGGTGTGATTTCCCATTTATGAAAGAAATGTGGTTGAAAAGCCAAAAGGTATGCAAAGATCATTCCTTTTCCTCCTGTCTTCTTCCAGTTAGACTAGTCAGCCAGTTTCCAATTCCCTGTGCTGTGTGTTGGAAATTTGTGTTCAATTACTAGACCTAGCCTTATCCTCAACAAATAAATCTAATTTCTCTTTAACTAATTTATTCTTCAGGCACTTGTAACATCCTTGCCTTAAATTCCAATATATGTGGCATGTGTTCATTGATAAAAGGGAAACATTAAAGCATATTTCTTGCTAATACAAAACTTACAAACATCTGAGGATTTTCTTAGGAACAGTTCTTGTCACTCAAACTCCAGGCTGAATCTTACCACTAATTTGCAGGTATAACTACAGTGCTGTGCTGTGCTGAACACCAATATTAGGAAAACATGTGGAAGTGCTTTTCCATTTTATTGTTTGTCCATTAGACTCAGAGGGTGATGAAAATGGCATATAAGGCTTGGGATGACCCTCTCTACTGGGCTGAAATATATGTTTTTGAAATGTAACTTGCTTATAAGGTAACTTCTTGCTGTAGTATAGACTCAAGTGTCTTTAAGACTAAGGCACAATGCTCTGCATTTTTAAATTGACTTTGAGACTCCTAAGAACCAGAATATAATTTATTTAAATATAAATTTATGTATGTATGAATTCATATATGAAGAATTCCTTTTTGTAGAGAAGTATGTTATTCAATGTCTGTTCCGTTAATTGGAAACATATTTCTGAATTGAAATAACTCACTTTTCCATAGAGTTGAAAGGCATATCATTATACTATGGAATAATTGCCATCTAAAATAAAAACTTGACAATTTTAATATCTCTGTAAGAAAAATACCTACAGACCACCCATGATGTAAAATGACAGTGCTTCAGACCTATGAAATCCTATTTTCTGCCTTAATAATGATGGACGGGAATTTAGATACTGTATTTAGAATTTAACTATTTCTTCTGGGAAACCAGGATAGTTTGGCAAGGTATCATTTTTTTTTTTTTAAATTTGAAAAAAAACAGCTAAGGAAGAATATTTCCAAAGATAAAAATTATTTTACAAAGCTCAGAAAAAAAACCTCTTCTCTTCCCAAACCACTGACCAGAGATCCCCTGCTGATCCTTTTACTGAACACATTGTTTTTCTTTTCCTGAACAGAAAACAGAGTCTGAAAAGAATCAATCTTATTCTATGGTCTCATGACCAGCAGAGCAGAAGTACACGGAAGTCCCCACTTCCTAGCTTTCTGGAAAGAGAAAGGAATCAAGAGTGACTGCTTTATCTGCTAGCTGTCCTGTAGGGAATTATATCATGCAGTCTTCACAGAATTATTAAATTTCTTCTTTTCCAACTGGAAAGCACTGTAAAGTTCAATAACTGTCACTACTCTGTTAGAAATACTCATCTGATTTCCAATCTAATTTTATTAATACCCACTGTCCATCCATTTCTTTCCTTGTCATGTTGTCTTTTAGCTAAATAGTGCTTCTTCCTGAGGAATAAGCCCCCTTGTAACATGAAGACAATGATATTTTTAATAAGCCTTTACTTTGCTGGGGTAAATTCTGTTAGGATAAAGTTTTTAATTTTTATTTTTAATTTTAATCTAGAATTTGGTCTTTGGATCTTTGTTACTGGTATGGTCCACACCTTGCAGTAAAACCTAGAATCTTGTACTTCATTTTTCATCCCAAGGATATTACTTAAGAACATTTGATTATTTTTTCTGTGTAATATTCTAATTCTTTGTATTTACATTTCTCTACTTCATGTTATCATTAAATTTTATCAGCATATTCCTATTTTTGCATCAGTATTCTTAATAAGAATACTGAAAAGATCACTTATAAGCAAATACTTCCAGTCTCCCATTGAGTTTATGGATTACTTTTCTACCCAAGTCATTGCCATTTACTTTTCAATCTCTACTGAAATTATAATGTAGCCCTACCTTCTGTGATTTAATATTGTATGAAGTATTTTATCGTAGGCTTTGTAGAAATCCAGATGGGCTAAACCTGTTAAATAGTATTATTCATAGTACTAGTATTGTGTTAAATATAGTCTTTTATATTTGATATTCAGAAGCTTATTGGTACTTCTAAGCCTCTCGGCAGTTTTACAAGAGTGTATAGGCTTTCCAAAATCTTACTTTTATGCCTTCATTGCCTAGTAGAATCTACAGCCATGAATAGAATACTTCAAATCTCAATACTATCTGCATGACATTATTAAATATCCTGAAAGAGCAGAACTATGTACATGGCTCTGTACCCCAGTTGTTAGAATGTTTGCCTGCTAGACAGCCTGACTCTAAACCTGATCCCATGATTTTATAGAATGATTAGTGTGGCTATTGAGGGCTACAGGTTGTTCAGAAGAGAAAGGCAAGGAAGGAGGGGTGGAGGTGTTGCACTTTATGTCAAGGAATGAATAGAGAGTGAGGAGATGTCCCTAAAATCCTCCCTGGTGTCAGATGAGAGAGTTGAGAGCCAGTGAGTGAGGATTAAGGAGCAGGTCAACATGAGGACCACTATTGTGGATGTTTATTCCAGACCACCTGATCAGAATAGAGAAGTTGATGAGGCCTTTTACAACCAGCTCCAAGTAGCCTCACAATCACAGGTCTTGGTTCTTCAACCACCCAGATATCTGCTAGAAAGGCCACACAGCCAGGAATATACACATTATTGATGATAACTTCTTAACCCAGCTGGTGGAAGAGCCAACAAGGGGAAAGGCACTACTGGACCTAGTACTGATGAACAAAGAGGGACTGGTGGAGGACATCAAGGTTGAGGGAAACCTCGGCTGCAGTGACCATGGAAAGATAGAATTCAGGATTGTGGGTAACATACAAAAAACAACAAGTAGGACTGAAACCTTGGATTTCAAGATGTCTAACTTTGTCCTTTGCAGGAAACTGCTAGGTAAATCCCATGGGCTAGGGCCCTGGAAGGCAAGGAGGCTCAAGAGAGCTGGGCAATATTCAAACATTGCCTTCTCCAA
>JAOXNG010000031.1:31541695-31571497 GCA_028566535.1 Scolopax minor | reverse complement strand
AAAGACACATGGCACTTATGATGTCACAATGACACATCGCAGCGAAGACACTTGGCCATTATGATGTCACTAAGCAGTACCTTAACATGCAAGGTACAATCTTCTGTGTCTATTCTACAGCTTAATTTTGTACACATCCTAGTCCTGTCTTCATAGGTGTTTCTTATTGAAAGAGCCATCTTCTTATTATCTTTGTTAAACCTGTCAAGACAAAAATGGTAATTATTTGGGTTTTTTATTTGACTAGTTTTTAAACTTCTACTCAGTTTCTGTAAGTGCTGGCATGTTGTCATCATGACATGATGAACGTTTTGCCACTTTTCTAAGTGGTAAGGAGATACTAGGTTTTATTTTTATCCTTTTAAATCTGGGTCCATTTGAATCCTTTCTGTGGCTATTTACTCTTCTGGATGCTTAATTTGTAATAGTTCCTTTTTTGGGTACAGTGTTTCCAATTTGGATTTAAAAAGATGGTATGGATAACTTGCAGGCTGAGCTTTTTTCTTTAGGTAAATGAAATAAGTTTTTAAGCAATGTGATTTTTAATTTTCACATTGTAGGCTACATTTTCTGTTCTCTATATGGTTCTCTTCCAAGAGACACAGACTTGGAAGATCCATAAATAAAACTATTCTTCTTCCTATCACTTCAACTGTCTTTTTTCTTTGCTGTTTCCCTGCTCTTATGTGTTTGCCATTTGGATTGTCCCCACAAAAAGGGGAGGGAGAGCTGCAAACCGTCTGTGTGGAAACCTCCAGACATTGTCTGCATCTTGTAGAATCCATCTGTTTTGCTCTGTTGCTACAGAATTCTTTGCACCTCTCTGCAATTAATACGTGGAGTTGCCTCCTCCTCCTTCATATTTTAATAGTGTGTCTTATGGTGTATTTAATGGCACTGTCATTCTTACACTGTCATATTACTGGATCTCGGACAACACCACAATATCTCTACTTTAATTTTTTATTATATTTTGCAATGCTGTCATTCTTAGCTTTTAAACATAAATCTCTGTCTATTGATTGAAGAGAAACTTTGTGGAGACTTCTAGAACTATTTCTGTTATTTGCTGGTTTATTTAAAAACGTAATGAGCAGATAGTTTCTGCCAATCTTTGTTCAAGATATAGGGCTTGTTTCTATTCAGGGTTAGACAACCCTGATTACTTGATGCTCTGGGCTCAATAGGAGACAATTTGTCATAACTTATGTGAAACAGTTATTCCCAAAATCAGATTAAAAAAAAAAACTACGTAAGCTGTTTTTTAAGCTGCTGTGGAATTAAAATGTGAAATACAACCTAAAATGCTGTGGTTGAGACAGTCCCCATCCAACAGTGAGTAAAAATAGCATGCAGCTGTTGGCCTACAAATGTGTATCCAGGCATGCAAAGTAAGAACAAGGTGAGGAAATGTCCTTTTATCTGAAGTACCATTTCCTAATAATCTCATAACTCTCTATTCTCTTGTGCCTGTATAGTTTGTTTGCTTCTCTTTCTTTGAAGTATAGAAAATTTACCTCCAGGCCCAAATGATCTTAGACATCTCAAAAAGAAGACAGTTATAATTAGTCTTTATCATACTTTACTTCTAAGCTTGTTATTCTGCATCACCCCACATGGTGTCTTCATTGATTGCAAATCCTTAAAAATAATTCAGAAGTTGATTGCCTTTGAATCCAGCCTTTCATTCTTCTTTCCTTCTCTTCCATGCCAATACATATTAACACAAAGATCGTGTCTGGGCACTTTACAAGAATTGAAGCTGTTTATTTCGAAGACTAGAACTTTTTTCTAAAGGAAGGTGCCCTAGCAAATGAATAACTTTAAATTGTTTCATGGAGTTAAGACTATTTGGAGAGGCTGATTTTATTTTTGAAGGCTTTGAAGGAATCCTTCTTTGCTTTCAAATGCATTCAGAAGTTATGTTGTTCAATATGCAGCTGTAGATGGGCTTTCCGAGTATGTTAGTGGAAGGCAGTGGGTGAAGAATTCCACTGGAGGAAAGGTCAGAGGAATGGAGTTTTTTCAGCCTAGAGAGCAGAATGCTTGAGGGGATCCAGTAGCGGTCTTTCAGTACCTGAAAGAGTAACTATGGTGGAGAAGGAGGTGCTCTTCTCAGGCAGGCATGCTGGCAGGACAAGAAGCAAGAGACTTAAGTTGTTTCAGGAGAAATTCCCTCTGGATGTTGGAAAGATTTTCTTTACCATGACAACAGGTAAACCATGGAGTAAGTTTCTCAAATAAGTAGTGGAATATCCCTCACAGGAATTACTCAAGACTTGGCTAACCTAGTCTAAATCCCTGCTTTCAGGAGAGGTTTAGACCAGATCATCTCAAGACCCACCTTTCAACTTGGACTATTCTATGGTTGCATGGTTCTTCCTGTTATCTAACTTGTAAATTCAAAGGTCTGAAATAATCTGTCTTTAGGGAGAAAAATTCAATATCAAATATCAAATATTACTTTTAATGCATTAGTGAATTATTGGAATGAGGACCCAAAGCACAGTGATGATACATGGAAAGACAGGAACATACAAAAAGACACTCAGAGATCGAAGGCATACAAAAAGAATATGATATAAAAAATCATTGGTCAGGCAAAGTTTTTCACTGGCTCCTTCTCCAATGTTGTGAAAGCATCAGTTGTAGTGAATGTCTTAGTTACTGAGACCATGGTAGGATGGAAATAAGCTTCTCAAACACTTCCTAGACTTCTAGAAAGCCGCTGTTTTCATTGGTATTGGAGAAAGTGTCAGAGTGCATGGATCATCTCTTCTATGGAGAAAGCTGTGTCTTCCCACCTAATCTTATAATTCAAATATTTGCTGGTTATAAAGCAGTGAGATCTTTTAGTTTTGCTTTATCATATAAAAGGATGATTTTCATAGATAAGAACTGCCTGGAGACATGAGTCAGCTACTATGCAAGCCAAAAATTATTTTGGCAGTTTTGTGGTTTGGGGCTTTTCTTAGAAGAACTTTAGGATGGAAACAAAAAAAAAAAAAAAGAGAGGGGTTTTTAAAATGGTAGCTGAAAGCATGACAAATAGTATATTTTATTCTCTGGGCACACTGAAATTAGAAAACCAGTATAAGAAAGACTGGAAGTCTTCAAAAAATTGTATAAAGGCAGTATTTCAAAAGATCAACATTGAATGTAAATGAGAGCTTTCACTGAGTTAGTGTTCATTAATAATGAAAAAGAAGTGCCTACACTGCCTTTTTTTGGTGTAGAGAAGGCTCTTCGAAGCATGAAGCATGAAATTGTAAGTTGAAAGGAAATCTATACATTTAAGAAATTGCATCACAGCAAATTGCCAAGGGCAATAAAAGACTGTGAAGCCACAAAAAGCAGGTGTCAATGTGCCTTTTATGTAGTCAGTTACTGGTGTTCCAGATCCAGATCCATATAACGTGTGGTTATATACTTCATCTCCCTCTCCAATGTATGGGAACATCAGAGCCTTTAAGTGATTATGCGAACATATTTCACTCTGAATAGAGAGGCAATTCAGAAACAGTAAGTAAATGAATTTACCTAAAATTCTATGCCTTTATGGAGCAAGACTACTTCATATATGGGCAGGCAAGTTTTTCATATATTTATCTCCAGTTTGTGTCTGCTGCTGTGTGTGAGTACTGCGACTGTAATGGAGATGGTGGTAGCAGGTTGATATTACACATAGAGCCTTCCCTGCTGTAATAGGGCTCGATGTCCCAATATAGGCTGGGTAGGTGCTGTATCTCTGTCAGCTGTCTCCATGTTCCCCCAGAGTTTGCCCAGCTTGCTTCTAGTTATTAAAATGACATAACATCCTGCACTATTTTATTTCAAAACTCAACTGCAATAAGTGCTTGTAATACCTGCTGGTTCAGAGTATTTTTCCACCCAGAAAGTGGTAAATGTAGATTTGGTAAAATTCTAACTGAATAGAGTTGAAACCCGTTTTGTCACCAAATTATTGGTTATGCTGGTTGGAGGGCACTTTCTTGCTCCTCTGAAACTGACTGTGAAGAAAAAAAGAAATTTCAGGGTCTGGTATAGAATGAGAAAGCCCAGAAGGAAATATGCTTATACAGGGAGTATTTTGGCACTTGCAAGCTGTCAGTGCCTGTTTACATCAATGTTTCTGCTTTTTCTGTTAAGCATGCATTGGCATTTAAAATGCAAATAAAAAGATTAGAGAGCAAAGCAAAGAGTCCCCACCCTTCCAGCCCCTCAGCTGAATCCCCACTTTCCTGATAGTTTTTTCACCCTGAGAGTCTTGCATTCCTTCCTGCATGGAATGAGGACACAGCTCCAGCAGGAAGGGAGGACATGGTAGCGTCTAGCAGGGGAGGCAGAGCTCTGAGTCAAAGCTTGTAAAGTAGTTTTATTATAATAAAGCATAAATTAACTTGCATGCAAGACAGCAACTTTTAAGGAGGGAGAGGGTTCTCTCTCCAGGTCTTTGCTTGGATGCAAAACTAGCTCCTGCTGCTTAAAATGAAAATGTTCCAGTTTCTTTAGGGATAGAAACCTACAACCATGCCAGATTCTTCCCCATTCTTCCTACTTTCTAGTTACTTGTGGGATAAACTTACAGCAAATGAAATAGTAATTTTGTCCATCAAGATCTTAAATCTTACTGGGAACTTTAAAAATTCACTGTCCACAGTGAAAAAAATGACAAATAATTCACTGTTATTGTTCAATAGTAGGTTAGGATTCCATGCTTAGTGTCTTTCCTACTATGTTTTTGAAGTTTGGTGATCAGCTGGTACAAAAGTCTATGTGCAGTCATCTCTCACTCCTTTTGTTTCATAAATGTAGATGCTCTATGTCAATGTAAAACCCTCTTAAAATCTTACTTGGTAATTTATCATTTTTTGTTTTCTTATCACTTCTTCATTGCATGAACGGACTTTTGTTCCAACTGCTTCAAGCAAAGCTCTTGAGGATCTATAATATGATTTAAATTAAAGAAGATTTGTGGCTGAGACTCCTTTTTTTTTTCTGTGATTCTCAGAATTCCCAGGTCATCCTTGGTAATATAGCAATTAGGTGTAAAGGGTGTGAGGCATTAATAGGTGCCACTGGTTCATAGCCATTATGCTTAACTTAAGTTTGCAGATGCTCACAGAACAACTCAGTCTGTGAAACAAGTTTATTCTTAAAACTTGTTAGCTTTCAGTAAGCAGCACATCCTAAGGAAGATCTTTCTTCTGAGTGATAGGGGCGATAAGCATTCCAAATGATTAGTAGAGATGAAAGACCATTCAAACAATATAAAATGCTGTAAGAAACAGTCTCTTAGGTCTCGTTTTCTTTTTGATTCATTGGTTGCAAAATTCTCAGGACTCTCAAAGTGCTTGTGGTCAGTTTAGCGTTTCTTTATAATTTGTGTTTTATAGATTACCTGTCCAATCCATGTGACAGATACCTCTTCAGACCTTATTGCTCTCTACAATGACCTGAAAGGAGGTTGTTGTGAGGTGGAGTTTGGTCCCTCCTCCCAAGTAACAGGTGATAGGACAAGAGGAAATGGCCTCAAATTGCACCAGGGGAGGTTTAAATTGGCTATTAGGAAAAGTTTCATCACTGAAAGGTTTATTAACAATTGGAGTGGGCTGCCCAGGGAAGTGGTTGAGTCACCGTCACTGGAGGTATTTAAAAGACAGGTAGATGTGGTGCTTAGGTACATGGTTTAGTGGTAACTTGGCAATGCTAGGTTAATGGTTGGACTTGGATCTTAAAGGTCTTTTCCAACCAAAATAATTCTATGATTCTTTGAATGACAATAGACATCAGGGTAACACTGTATTGTGGGACTTAAAAAGTATAAAGTGTATTAAATTGATTTGTAATGTTATGCAAGTAGACTCATCTTTTATTCCCAATAGTTTTTTATTCAGCTTAACACAAAACTGAAGTGGACCTAACCTCGTATCCTCTGGAAGAAATTAAGAATCAATGTAGAGCTTTTCATATAGTAGTCAGAGAAGTGAAGTAGTATTTATAGAGTTTTCCTGTGCCTTTTCTTCCCCTTTTCCCAATACATATGCACATGTTCTCAAGAAATGGTATGTTTTACAGAATAGAGAGATTAAGTTTTGTTATGTAATGCTTTTTATTTTTCATGTTGTAATATGACTTAAGTTTACAAAGCAGATACTGTGGTTTCAGTCTGTACAGCCTCTCAGTTTTCTCTGATCTCTACATGGTCGTCTCTTTGGAATAAAGCTTCAATTATTATTTTCCTTTTATAAATACATATTGAGATTAAAGTACCACCAATCAATTGACTTATTTGAATGCTTAGTTAGGAATAAATAAATTTGTGGAGGATTTTATATATTATATTGCATCCAATAGATTTTATGAGAGATTAATATTTAAGGATTTCTAGTTATTCCCTTTTTCTCTTCCCTCTGACTTATTATTCCCTCTGTTATTTCTTTTGTGCTGACTTGTTCTAACTTGTCCTTTAACAGCTGTTCTAAGGTGGGTTATTGGGATATTTGGAAGTGACTGCACTTTGACCCCTCCCCTTATAACTTGATATGATGTTTTTGTGAAGTAGAATGCATACTTTTGATATAATGAATGTGCGCACATCTGTGCAAAACAGAAATCAATGCAAAGTTAAAGTCCTTTTTGATGATATTTACTTTGGAAATGAAGTCATAAACACTGTTTTAAAACTTGGCTGTTTTAACACATTAATTCACATGGGATTTTATTTGGATTCTGTGTCCAAAATAGTTTTGTTTCAATAACAATGCAAGTTGATTATAGGTTTGTTTTGTCTATCAAGTAAGTAACTGGCTATTTTCAGTGATATTCAGTGAGGCAACTTGCCTCAGAAATTTTAAAGACCTCTTTTAAGGCTAAAATTGTAGCAAGCCCCCTGAAATAGTCTTTGATATAAGTAATTTTTCAAGCAGTGGCAGGTCAAAGTGACAAAAGGGGACCTTCTTCTGAGAAGTTAACGAATCTTTTCCCATTCAGCTCTCATTTACCTTCTGCCTGAAATTCTAGGAATCTTACCTGTCCAGCTACAGCTTTTTCTGTAAGAAAGCCCCTATGGCTATAATAAGCATGGGTTTTATAAATCCCTTTCATAATGAGGTATGTTGTGAAGTAGCAAAATTTTCTATTACGGACTTAATGAATTTCTTTGCCAAACCCATAGAGAAAAGACAGCAAACACAGGGAAAGAGCCAACACTTCTGAGCCCATTGAATTTCTTAAAATTGATATTCCATATCAGTTTTATGGTGATATTTGTATTTCTACTCATTAAATAAATCTTAGTGAAAGTAGGAGGCTGTGATAACTGTCCATTTAGACTTTCTACTATATTTTTAATTTCCCTAATTTGTACCTGTATGTATGTCTATATACAGTCAGGAATAAAGGTACTATTTCACAACCCCTGGGTACACTGAATTTTGATTTTTTTTTACAAAGGTAAGACTATTTTCCTTCCCTATGTGTTTCTTCTTGTTGGGTGAAACAGCAAAACAAGAGCACCTTTAACATCCTCAGAGGGCTTGCACGCAGATCTAGGTTAGATTTTTCATTCATACTAAATGGCTTTCATGATGGGCCTGATATGGTTGTTTAGTTAGGTCTTCATTTATGTGGAAAATCTGAGTCAATACTGAAACCACTGGTAAAGTTGCTGTGTATACTTTTGGCTGTGTATTTTGTGGTGTGCTTTGATTTTGATGTGAAAGGATATTGTTCTTTTAAAATCCTTGTTGCTCTGCCCCTTTCATGACCTTCAAAGAAAGTCAAAAGCCCTCTTCTTCTATATTGGTATTCTCCTCCACCACAGAACACAAATATTCTTTCCTGGAATGTTTCCTACTAAGTAGCCGAGAGGGCTAGAGTTCTTTCCTTTCTAATAGCTTGTTTTATGGAGAATACTTACAGGAAGGAACATGTCTTCTTTCTATTCCTGAAGCAAAGGTTTTAGCCTTTTTATCTACTTCACTGGGTTTTCAGACAAGTGGAATGGTTCATTCCTTGTCTAAGGCCCCTTAACCTTGTTTTATTCCAGTGAAATCAGTTTGTATTTCAGCAATGAGGCTGAAGAATAGATTAAATAATTTACAGTGTATGTCCATCTTCTTGTATTGCATATTACAATTTGTGTTCATGTATTGTATGCATTATTCTCCAACTGATTTGATAACTTACTGAAATACATGGTAGTTTTTAAAGGGAAGAGAAAAGCATAACTTTTTATTAAACTGAGAAAAGTTGGGTTTTTTTATATAGGCATTATAATAGCTGCCAAAAGATGATTTGAGTAGAATTACACTTTGGAATTAATTTTTTAAGTAATTTTCAAACACAAAATGTTTGTCTTATTCTACTGCTTTTCCAATTGTCATTAACACTGTAACACACATGGTTAGTACAGAAAAGTTATGAAAATGTTATCTTTACAGTTTGTTTTTATATAGAGCCTTTACAATGTGTTTAAGGAGTAGCTTGTGATGAAAAGAGTTTTTAATATTTTCCAAAGGGCTACATACAATTTTGGTAACTCTGGAAAATGTTCTATTTTAGAAATTTCTGAGGGACAACTGTTGCAATAGTCTTAATTTAATTTTATAACACCTGCCCTTTGAAGAGTTATGAAGTAAAACAGATGTTGTTCCCTAGCTTATCAGTGTGAAACAGAATTCTAAGAAACTGTGTATCTTTTCACATTCTTGTAGGCACCATGATTTTCAAATTTATATTCAAAGAAATTGCATGTGTCATTTTGATATTCTAATTTACTAAAACTTTTCAGATAGTATCAAAACATCTTTTGAAAACTTGAGCACAGAGTTCTCATTTTGTACAGAAGGATGAGTCATTTTAGCCTACTGCAATTGTAAACAAGAAGAAATTGTTCTAAGAGCACACATGCCTTCCTGCTACTGTTCATTTTAACATTTATGTAGGACAGGGTGGAGCAGCTACAGAATTTTCACTGTCAAATCTTTTCAGTTACTCAACTTCTATCTTATTTTATATGTTTTTAATCCAAAATTTACACCTGTAAAATAAACTAAGTTCTATAAAAATATTACAAAAATATTTTTTATTCCAAATACTCTTATAATTTAGTGTCTTGTTTAAAGAAATCAAGACTGACCTTAGGAAGAAAAGTATATCTGAGTCTGCACTAACTGATGTAACTAATAATTAATTTCTATTACTATGGCTTTATTTCTATGCTGGCAGTATCTCGATAATTTACCTTTTGATGTTTTTAGTTGGTAATGAGGAAAAAAAAGGAAATGAAAGGTCAGTTTCAGTAAAGTTTGACACCACAGCACTTCATTTTTTTAGGCACGTTACTGCTGGATTAGACTGCAAAACTCAGATTTTATTATTACACTCCGTCAAGAGTGGGTTTGAAGTGAAAGATTTGTAAAGGTCAACTGCTAAGAAGGAATCTAGGCCAACAGCTAAACAGGTGAGGGACAATCTGAAATACCATTCTTCAGACTGTTTCCACTGACATAGGATCCATCTACCTACACAGCACCAAATTACCTCCTGGAAGTAGTTGCCAGATGTCATTTTATCCCTGAAAGCACAAGTTAGGCTTATTTTTTTTCTTTTGTGAATAGACAGTAGCTGGTGCATATTCTGAATTTAATTCTCAATGTTTCTGGAAAGTATTTACACCCACATCAAACAGAACTTCCTAATCAGTAGACAAGATAGAGTATCACAAATGTATTTATTGCAATTTATTCCTGTTTGGATGCCCAACATTGGTCACACAAAACATTGACGCTTTGAAGGAACACAAACATCACCATTTTTTCTGTGAAAATTCAGAATAAATTTGAGGCAGAGTTCCTCCAGAAATTTAGGACAACAAAAGTCTTTGCTTATGGCTGACTGGATTCAGTGCAGTGTGTGTAAGTTTTTCTGTGGTGCAGACATCATTCTTGCAGGAGAAGCAGAACCATAGTAGGCCAAAGGTGTATTTTGTGTGTTTGAAGGCATATTTTTCTTACTTCCCCTCTAAAGAATGTCCCCAAAATAAATAATGATTCCAATTGACATTGTCTTTCTCAGAAAAACTCATTCTGAGAAGTATTAGAGAGACATCATCCAAGAAAAAGTCCTGCTGCGAAGTCAGTGCTTGCTGTCAGGAGCTAGAGCTATTGCAATGATTTAGTGTCTGCTCTGATGCAGTGTGATGGAGGGGACAGTCTCTTTCAGGTGATCTATGGATGTTTCTTGCTAGAGCCTCCTCCTGGAAATTTTACGTGTGTGGATCTACTCTGGTTCCCTGGCTTCAGGGAAGGCTGGATTTTCACTGCTGGTATTAAGAACAAACTTTGTGCTTGTGACTGTAGCTATACACAGTGAGTAAGGTTGAGAGTTGTACTGAGAATAACAATACAATGTTAGCCAGGGCTTTGATTTATGATAAATCTGAGGTTGTTTTCATACTTTAGGTAAATCAAGTTCAGAACTTAGTCATTCTCTGCTTGACGACAAGATTCATGCAGAATCAAGCTGTGGAGGAAGTAATAGATGGCCCAAGGAATGCTAGCATAACATATAAGGTGCTGAGAACAATGCCTGGAAAATGGTAAATAACTCAACATACATAGTTCTTAGTGTAAACCTAGTTTTCACTACAGCTGATTTAGTCAAGGCATATTACACTAACATGTATTCCAGTATCTGCCCACCCAAAAGTCCAGAGAAGAGATCACTTATTTCTGGAGCAGCTGTTTTTCAGTATACTTGTTTTTCATGAGGTGTTCTTAATCTTGGGGTATTTGTTTCCTTCTCATTCATTAAGAGCAGAAGGCAGTTTATGTAACTGCCTGATTTTTCCATAGCTTCCTATCTGCTTTTGTAATAAATGTTAGATTATTTAATTTACAGTCAAAAGCACCTGACTCCATACTCAAATGACCCTATTTAGATGTGTGAGGAAGCTGTTTTAGTTCTTCCTTCAAAATGCTTTTGTTTTGACATTTCACCACTGTAATAATTAAATGCACAAACTTAGATCTTTTCAAGTATTTTGCTTTACAACGTCTGTGAGTTACGTACAATTCAGAAAATGTCACAATTGTGACATTCAGAAGCACTACGTATATGTTGGATATTTGATAGTATTTTTTTTTCCTCAAGAAATATAGAATAAATCCCAACACTTGGAAAAAAACCATAAATTTAGAAAACATTAATCATTTTAGTAAGGAAGAAAACTGTTAATAAGCCAAATATTATTAAATGTGAAGATCTAAGTAGTTGTATTGGATTTTTAAATTATTGTTATGATTATTTCTAGACTATAAGCAGCAATACTAAACAAGTTCTAGCCTGTTGGAACATAACATTTTTTTTTTTTTACAGTATTTTGTGAGTTGGAAAAGAATTCTGGAGTTCATCTAGGCCAGTCTCTTGTTCAAATCTTCTCTAGGGTCCTTGGCTTCACCTCTCTTCTAGTATGAGAAGTGGTGGAGGTTCTTGTGAGACACAGTTAAGACACCACTGGCTTGGTAATAAGAATAGTGTGTTTGCTCTTTAATTAGCCTTTGCTTCTCCAGTTTCCATGATTTTTTGAAGCTCTGGTGAGTAATTTGATGCATACCTGTGATCTTGACCAAAGCCATACAGAAAATAAGCAGTTGACATGCATATAAAATTCAAAAAGCTGACTCTAAATCTTTTGCTCAAACCCTGCTCTCTCCATACTGCTTTGAAATTCTTATCTGAGAAGATCCTTATGGAATTGTGTTTGAGATTTATGCTGAGGCATCAAACAGGAAAAACTGTGTGTTTAAGGGAAATAATTGCTGCATAATGGTGCTGCATCATATGCTGCAGCAACATATTAAATTCTGTACTTATCATAAAACATGACAAAACTTGCCATTGTTGGTGATCTGGAAAAAATGTAGTCAAATTAAAAATAGATGAACGCATTCAGATACTGGTTTTTTTATTTTGTTCCCAGAACAGGCTCCACAGTATTAATAAATGTTAATCTGAGCAAAATTTTACATTTGGCAGGTGGTCAAAATGGAGGATTAACACATTGTAGTTAGAATTAGTTTTATCATGTAGTAATTGGATAAAACATAATTTTCTGATAGACCGAGGAAAGTTCAATTTTAGCACTTTCATTATATAAAAAACCCGATTTCCTAACTGCTGCATTTAATAGCCTGTTTAGCTAATATTTAGTTCAGCAATTTTATTGCTAGTTGCAATGTTTGGTCACAAAACATCTCTTAAAGAATATTGAGATGGGTTTTTTTCCCTGTTGTGTTTGCAGAATGTGAGAGATGAAATGTGGGGATGGATTAAGGGAGTAGCAGCTTTCTGCAAAGAGTTTTGGTGGGGTTGGGGGATCCGAAGCTTACAGGGTTCTGTTCCAGAGTGAGAATCCAGTGTGGGTTACTTACTCCTCAGGAAAAATGCATACCATCACAGTGCAGTGTACTGTATTTCCAATGCTGCCTTTATTGATTGCTTTGGGAGAGGATATTTGGTAGCAAAAGCAAAGCTAAGATTCTAAGGTACAAATTATTATTTTTATGTAATATTTATACAACACAAAATTTTGCAGTGTTAATAAACAGGGGTAACAATATAAGCTCCATGCAAGCAAAGGCTGGATTTAAGTGTGTTCCTCACCTGACTGTTGTGTATATGGTAGCAGGATAAAAGGTGTTATTGCACATTCTGGTTGCTACCTCCTTTGGATGTGAATAGCATCCCAGTAGTGGCTGAGAAGCAGTATGATGTTGTTCCAGTTAGGAAGAGAAACTAATGGTGCGGTCAATACCATTAAAAGAATATTGAAACACAATAAGAACTTTTGTTTCCCTCACTCAGACAGTAATCAGTAAGAGGAGGACATAATAAGTAAGAGTTACCCAAAGCCCAGAAACCTTTTCAATCATCCTGAGCTACAACATACACTTCCCATCTTTTTTCTTGGGACCTTACTAAAGGTGCTTGTTCCTGGTCCATCTTGCTGTTTCTGCTTTCATGGCCATCTGCTTTGCTTTGCTGGATGCTTAAGCTTTAACAGTATATTAAATGTAGCTGTGTTTGAATTGGAGGCTTTACTTCTTTTGGTTATCTGCTTCCTTCCATAATGGGATTTTGCTTTCTCTATGTTAATTTCAAAGTATCTATGCTAAACATAATTCCATGCCCAGTTTTTGCTAAGTTTTGCTGTTCACAACAATATGAAAGAGAGGAGCTGGAGAAGAGTTGAGTTTTGAATAGCTTCAAAAAAGTGAATGGAATTAATTTTTGTTTGTTTGCATTATAGTGGTAATGGAGGTAGTCTTTGATGGAGTTGGAAGAGGAAGTTGGTCTGCTGGTATAAGTAAGTGCATACCAAATTCAGTGGAACACATAGGTAATTCAGCTGAAGACTGTTAAAAGCCAGCCCAAAACAGACTTCCTTCACCATGTGAACCAGTGGAGACAGAAATATGCAAGCAGTCCCTTTCCTTTATGAATATATGTATCCTACTAATCTTTGCCAGGAAGAGTCTGTTTTTCTATTAGAATGTTTTCCCAAAATATCTTTTCAAGGTGTTTTTCCCTTAGAATAACATGTTCTTGCCATTTTTTTTAAACCCAGTTGAGGAAATGGGCAAAACCATTTAGTATCAGGATTCTTTGCAAAATAGATCTAGACACCTGATACAAAATGTGTATTTTTTAACTATTCTGTTTCCTTTGAGGAGATTCTCATGTGAGGTATTGCATTGAAGAAAATTGTGATACAGAAAGCATGGTTAGCCCTTCACGTTTCCACACTTCTTATTTTTAGAGTCTTTCATCTTTAGCCACAGCCTGAAAGTTCTACTCACATCTCTCTTAAAAATCCTGGGAGGAGAGGTGGGCACAATTCCAGCATCCCTTCTAATCATACCTCAATGTAATCTTTAGGAACATCAAAGTGGTTGGAGGATGATGACAGAAAAGAAAAAAAAAAACGTGTCAGCTAAAGTTCAGTCTTTGAATAGGCTGTGTTTGCCTTTAGATTTGTGTGTGAGAAGTAAGGAGGTGGTGGTGTTGAACTACTCACATTGAAAAGTTAGCTTTTCCTGAAATTAAGTCTGTATATGTCTGGATAAAGAACTTTTCAATAACTATTTGCCTCAATTAATGTGAGCAGAAGCAGTTTGTGTAGGAATTCAAACTAGTAATTTTTACCTTTAAATACCAGACACCTGAGTTTCATTTGTAGAAGCAATGTCTGACTTGCTTTGTGGCAGCTTTAGACAAATTTGCAGTTGATAAATCACTTGAATTGCATCTCCACTTATAGAACTTCCCTGCTTCTGTATGGAGTCAAGTATAGGCTGTATATATTTAACTGATTTCCAGAACTAGAAAGAAACTGATGCTGTATGTCACTTGCACTAATATTTTGAAAAACAGAAACCATTTACTATGCCCAGATAGAGCAAGTAAGAGAGTACATCATTCCTTGTATGAGAGCAGTAAGTTTTAATAGAAGTCCTTTTCAAGAAACAGCCAATGAATGCTGACAACATAAGAATATAGACTTCTCCCCACATCCGTTTTATTCACTTGAACTTCTCGTGAATTACACAAATCCTCCTTGGTTTTGCTAAACACTTGTTAACAAAGTTATCACTTCTAACTCTTCAACTTCTGCGAAATATTTTCTGCTGCTTGTTTTTTTTTTTTTTTTCTTTTTCCTACTTTTTCAGAAGGAATACGCCTATTGAAACATAATCAAGGTTTGCCTTGTATATCACAGTCCAACAAAGAGCTTTCTTACTTGAACTTTTCTCTTGTCAACTCTTTCTATCTTATTGCATCAGATGGTCTTTCTCCACCAAGGTATCCTGACCAATATCACAGTGTTCCCAGACATCTGGTTACTTAAAGAAATGTTATTTATCACAAGAAAGGGCTCGGATTCAAAAGAAAGATATGTGAGGTGTCTTAATGTTGTGTTTTCTTCCTGCTGTGATACCTGCCAAATTCTTATCCTCCTGATGATAGTTAAAGTTATGAAAACTTTTTGCCCTTTTCTGTGTACATATCTCAGACAGTGGAAAATATCAGGAACAATTGAGTAAGAATTAGTTTGGATGCACTAAGAATGACATATTTTGTTCTCTATAAGCCTATTATGCTAACAAGTTACAGAGAGATACAGTTTTCTCCTACAGCAATTTAATTAAAAGTTATGGAAAAAATGTTTGAACATCTTCACCAACTTTTTTTTCTCTCTTGAATGTAGTATCTGTGTCTGAGAAAAAGCTAATAATTTCCTGTTGATCATCTGCAGATTCATTTACATGTACCTGAGTACCAGCTATGTAGTAATAAACTGGCTTAATCCTAGACAAGAGCCAAACACAGTGTGTTTTCTTTCTTCTCTCATTGTTTCTTATGGCAATCCTATTCTTCTAATTGTTGACTTTGTAACTTGTTTTCCCTAAAGTGTAGTAATGATCTGTTTATGTCAATTAACATAGCTGTGATAGATTAAGACTAAATAGAATTTAACTTTAGGCCAAATGAAGGGTCTTGGAACTTTGAGCAAGTCAAATAGACTAGTACCTTGCCTAATACTACTATCCCTATTTAAATCAATGAGGAAAAAAAAAAGTTTACCTTGTGGAAAGCTGAACTTATGCCTCACTAGATGTAATTTGTACACTACAATTTCTTAGTTTCTTTCCTCCTTCATATACAACTAGATTATCGTACCAACTTGTTCCAAGGTTCATATGAGCTTGTTGATCTGGACTTTCTAGGAAAGAGCACAGTCTTATTCATCCTCATGGGTAAACATGTAATGCTTGATAAGGCAGCATGCTTGAAGATATGGATTTATGAGGGAAGAATTTTTTTCTTGTTAGACAGTTGAAGCAAAACAAACTTTGAGCCAGTCTGGACAGTTTTCAGGCCCAACCAACATAGCTGCACATTATCTTCAAAATTGGGATCAAGAAAAGTGTCTCTGTGGCTTGGACAACATCTTTTAATGCTGTAAGAGTGCTTTGAGTGTGAATGTGAGTCTTTGGCTTTCACTCTATATACATAGCTTCTGGGCATCTGTCCAGCTATTTAATTCATGAAGTGGCCTTTCCTCTACTTCAGGTGAGGACCTCTAATGCCTTGGTTGGCACAGGATGTGTGCAGTCCCAACAAAAAGATTCCAGTTGTCTGAAAGTTGATTTTTTTTTTTTTTTTTTTGCCTTTGAATAGCAATTGAATCACATCTCCGATTAAACAACCGTCTGGTCATTCCTGTTACCGCAGCGATGTGTTATTGAATAAGCTAAGCTAATGACATCACTTGATGAGTTAAAGGTACTCAGCACCAAACCATTCAGGAAATACTCAGACTATTGCAGAATCAGGCCCCTAATTACAAACTTATGTGCAGTGTTCTGGTTCTTTTCTGCTACTGATCTCCCATTTCAGTGGCAAATATTTTTTTTTTTTTTCTCAGTGACTCTAAATACGCTCCAAGGATGAATAAGGCTCCTTCAGAATGTATGCCAAGGTTCCATAGTTGAATTTGAAGCACAATTTATATTATGAGGGTGTGGCAGAAACAATGTCTGTCTTATAAAATGCTGTTGTTGTCTCCATCTATTAGCATAAATAGATTAAAAACTCATTTTTATGCTAACCTAGAGTAATGGGCCTGGCAGTCTAGAGAAGTGCAAGCAGCCTTTTGGGAATTATTAGACAGAAAAGAAAATTTTTGATAGTAAAAGACAATATTATTTTCTTTATTAAAATGCTGAATAAAGTAACTCCAAAATTGTTTTTTGGAGTCTTACAAGATAGTTTCTAAGAAGCATATATGACTGACACAGGATGATTGCAACTGCATCTCTAGAAAACCTACCTCAAGAAGTTAGAAATGCTGTGTAACTAAATAATATAAATTTTAAAATAGATGACTAATGCCTTATAATTTTGATGTAGGAAGACACAGGATTGGTCATCTCTTACTACATTATTTTCAGCTTCACAACTTTTCCCTAGGAGCAGCAGCAACAGGACTGTGACTTTTCCTTTAGCGACCTTCAGAACTGTACTGGCCCTATTTCTTGCAGACTATGACTTCTGGCATAGCTCTGGTAGTCTGTGCACCGAGGAGAGGAACAAGCAAAGGCTCTGTTCATTCTCCATACAGTCCTCCTCCCATTTACTGACCACGTGGAGCTCTGTCTAAGTGTGATATAACTAGAGGTAAAGAAGGGAACTGTGGCCTGGTGTAACATCTGTAGAAATGAGAAAGAAAGGCTTGTCATGGAATGCCTTGCATTTCCATACTGTTTAAAGTTAATTAAGCATCTGAAATCTCTAGGCATCACTGTAGAAAACTGTACACTTGGATAGTTCATGCATCTGTGGTTGCATTCTGATACCTCTTAAAAACCATCAAATTATTTGTTATAACCTTTCATAAAATGTTGACGTTTTTTAGGTATGTATTTAGTTAGTTATTTTTCAATGTTGCTTTGGATCCAGTTAATGTGAATAATAGAAACTGAATGTCTGTAAAACTCTTAATAATATGAATATATAACTTGGATACTCATTTTCTACTTACAGTCAGAAGCCAGGAAGTACTTCAGCTAAAGACTTCTACTAAGATGGTGCAATATGAATACTTCAGTTCCCATTTCATGCTGTTGAAGTAGTGATGGCTCTACATATATACTGAAGTACAGGTAGCTCTGCCACATGTTTTACAGCAGCTGAGGAATAGCATGGCTTCAGGAATGCTTTTAGCTGTGTTGCCCCTAGTATGTTCTCTGCCATGATTCTTGAAGGATGCACACAGAGTTTTTCAAGGAGTATGAGATAAAAATACTGCATGAAAACTTTGTCCCTAGTTCTTTCCTTGACACTGATTTATCAAGCTCCTGTTAGAAGGTCCAAAGTTTTATATTCAGTTTTCTGTGGTGACTTCTTATATTGACAAAGAAATTTCTGTACACAAAGAGTAGAACACAGCTCTTCTGATTCATTCTATCCCATGCTGGCTGTTTTGGAGAATGGAATGCTTGCAGCTGACAGTCTGGTATATTTCTATCATGTTATTGCTTTATTAAGTGCTCTTTAGGGATATCTTAAGCCTAATCATGTTCCTAAATCCAAGGAATTATTGTGCAAATGGGTAAGTGGCAGAAACAAAAACCCATTATTTGAAGCAATCATCCTATTTTAATTCCAAAGTTCAAATGACTGACACTGTCAAGGAATGAAAAAATGGAGAATATGTGGTATATAAAAATTGCTTCTGAGCAGAATGTTTTTTAGGAGAGTTCCTCTGTTTTTTAAAATGATTGAGCAAGGGACAGCTGTAGACACTTAAGGGAAGCACAAAAAATATTCCTCAAAGTAATTAAAAACATTATGTTTTGACAAGCTTTTCTTTAGAAAAATACAAAATGTTTCAAAGGAACCATCCAATTAATGAAGCAGATCCATCTTTTTTTGCTTTGTAAACCTGAGTCTTGTCAGTTCCTACTACTGAAAGAAAAGAAAGTCATAACAGCTTTGTCATCTTCTGTTAGTTTTCTCAGAAAAAAAGGTCTGCCTGGCTTCTTCTTTATTCTCTGAATTGTTTATCTGTTAGAATGAAATTACTTCATTTAGCTATATGACATTTCAAATCAAATATTGTGTCCGGTTGCTTGGCGTGTCTTAGGCCAAATATTTTCCAGTGTGCAGTATCTAATTGACATGCATCTGTCCAATATCCTAGAAAAAGCTTTAATTTTAATTTGGAAGCACTGCATCCAAAAATGGTACCCTGACTACTGACTTTCATTAAAATTGCTTATCACTGGAGGTGTATAATGTCCTGCTTTCTTCCACCATGGTTACATTTCACTGGTGAATGATCATTGGGTGTCACTTTGTATTTCTCACCTAAGCTTTAGAATTTTTCATGCTGCATGATTTTAAAAGCATAATGGGAATATGGGACAAGATCACACATATACATATATATGAAGCTAAGCTTCCAGAGTTACCTCCCTGGTAACATCCCACCTATTTTTGATGTAGGGCTCTTGCTGTGACCCAGCTGCTTACAAGCTATGGTCCAAAATTATCTCTTTTATATTGCCATAGGTGCCTTGCATTTCAGAACCAGTAAAATGCCAATCTGTCTGTTACAGAGGCATTCACCTTGATTATAAGCCATAGGCTATTCTAAATAAACTTTTAGTTAAAAACAGTGAACACATTTTTGTCTGAAAGGACATTATTAGGTAATTATAACTATATTACTATATAGTCCTAAGACATAAAATATAATTAAAAATGCTGCAAGTCTTAAGGTTAAGTAACTGAATTTACCGAGCATCCTTTGATGTGACTGACCAGGTTTTATGTATTTCATCCTGGATTGTATGCAGAGTCAAAGTATGCTTACTTGGAACAGTATATCTTATAACTGAGCTAAAGCTCTTGATGTCTAAAATACAAATCAACAACATACAGCTTTGGAAAAGCATAGTCAGACTAAGAAGGGATGTTTGAAAAAGGAACAAACAGGAGCGCTACAATAAACAGATTCAGCAGAACCAATGAGGAAGTTCAGCATTTTCCTGAGTTGATCGTGCTGAAGGTTCAATGAGCTCCCAAGCAGTTAATTAAACTCTGTGTGTGCATATGCATGGTCTAGGTCCACCTAATGGAGATTTGGGCTGAAATTCTCCACTATGAATCTTGCTGGTTTCCCAACTTGTGAAAATGGGCAGAGCCTAACTGGGTACAACTCTGCCTAGGAGGCTCCTAGGACACTTTAGAGCATAAATAATATTTTTATCTGAAAATGATTCCAGTTCAGACAGCTGTGTGTACAGGTTCCCAGCCTATTCCTGAGAGAGGAATAAAAGTGAGAGGAGTTCTTTGTAAATTATTATTGCATACTGTTAGTAAATTTCAAGCCACAGAAGTAAGAGATAGTATATACGTATTTTAACGGTTATGGGCTGGGCACAGTTAAGAAAACTGTCCAGAGTGAAACAGCAAACAGCTTTATTACAGCTTTGAATCTCACTCAATGACAGTTGATGTATGGCCACAGAAGTTGTTTTTAAGAGAGTGCTGGGAATGATCCTCAGCTATTGTCAAGAAATTCCATGGATGTTTGATTTCCATGTAAACAACTATTAAAGATGAATTACAAGACCATAGGTTCTATGATACCCTCAAGACTGAGGCCTTTTGATGACCAAATTCAGAGCCTTTGATGTCTACAGTGCAGTTCTACTGGCACTACCAATGGCAGAAACTGAATTTAAATGGTATAGAATTAGATGAGGTGATATGCCTTAGCTCTACAGCAGTATATCCTTTGTTGCAATCCCTGTAGAAAATGATATCTATTTATTTTCTGCTGTTACCTTTGCCTGACAGAGTAAAAAGATCTAGCTTAGCACTGCTTGGCAATCCTAAATGGTGCAAGTTTTCACTTCAAGCTCTGGGAATGAGTCCATACATTGTGATTGTCAGAAAATAATTGTGCCAATACATCTACAACAATCAACAGTTTAGAAGAAACTCTGCTAGTCCCTCTACTTTATCTTCTAAATCTGATAGGAGTCTCACAGACAAGTGGAAGGCCCATTTCCCACACTGTCTGGCCAGCATGTCTGTAAAGGGACTTGGACATAGCACCTTGAATGTATTTTAGTATTCCTTGCTCTCCCTTCAGAGGCTTCCAGCCAGTTTACAGGCAGTGCCAGCTGAGGACACTAAGGTTTTGATATTTTTTTATTGTGTCTACAAACAAAAGCAATTGTGAATTGTTTTATTTATATTTTACTATATCAAATTTGTAAGAAGCCATGCCATTGTAATGGAGTAGAGATGTCATCTTCATTTTTCAGCTGCAAGCAACTGTTGCCTCAGGTAAACAAGGGTTTCTGTTCCTTCTGTCTTGTCCTGGATGGTCCTAGGCTGGAAGGTTGCAATACAGGATGAAACCTCAGAACCCTTGTTTTCTGTTAAGAAAACATTTCCATGAACAGATGAGACTCATTCCCTCAAGGTCACTATTTTGGCAAAGAACATTTTAAAGGAAATATGTGAGAAATGCTTATTCTAGAAGAAACATCAGGGAGTGTATAACTTTATCATATTTCTTAAACATTGACATTTAAAAAACATAGTATTTTAAAACTGAGCTTTAGGAATATCCTGGAATGGAAGAAAACTTAACCATAGTTTGGAAAAAACCAAAAAGCAAAGAGACTTGAACCACTAAAGTAGCGAGACACAAAAGGCGGCACAACTAAGAATAGTCCTGGCAGCACTCTGCGTGCGGATTTTGTGGGGCGGAAGGGCCTTCTGAACACACCTTTTGGAAGGCAGCTGAAGCTCTTGTCACTTTCCAGCATTTGTCCTTTTGCTCAGAGATACTACAGAGCAGTCAAGAATTTCCTTCAAGACAGCCGCTGAGCCAATTTGTCCTCTTTGTCTGGTGCCGAAAATGTTGTTATATCTTGTCTGTACTGCCGTGGTTTGGTATTACATTTTTGACTCCTGAACTAGATTTTTCAGTCTGCAGTCTGATCACTTTAGCAGAGTTTATTTTGTGAAACTGGCATTTTTATGCCTCTTTTGGGCAGCAGAAATTTTCACTTCCTAGACTCTCAAACTGCTCTCAAAGCTCCTTCAAGTGTCCCTGGCAGTGAAAGCATAAGGATTAATGTATGAATTTTTGACTAATATTAAATATTCAACTTTATAGGAAATATTTCAAATATGTGAAAATATTTCTCCCTGACAGACTGTATCAAAAAACATTTGTATCCTTTTCCTAACCTTTGTGTACTTGTCAGTTTGCCACACGGTCACCTAAGGACAGGGACTGGCCATTTGTGAATTTCTGGAAAGAGACTAACATATCACAGTTGTTGCTAACAGCAAATGATCTAGCACTGTATAGCATTTATAGTGCTGCTTTATTTTTTAAATAGTAAGTTAGTCTCACATTCAAATTTTTAAATCATTATAGAAGTAATCTAGATAATTTAGCATTGTCTTTTTGTTAGCTTGATATATGTGTATTTTTTTATATATGTCTGCGTGTGTGTGTGTGCAAATATGTATTTTTGTCTTTATATCTGTATAATTAATACTAATGTATTTACTTTCTCTCCCTATGGTAAATCTCAAAGTACATTACAAACTATAGATCCTCTCCTCTTCTGCTGAAATCACTGCCTCACTAAAATATTTAACAATATTTATAGGAGTAGAGTAAGGCAGAACAGACAGTTTTGACAGCATCACAAGATTATACTTACAGCACTGTCACAGAACACATATCTTTTATACAGCACATGAATGCATATGCACTTCATGTCTTACTGCAATGTAATTCATTTGGCAATACTAAATCTGGGGAGCAGAAATGTTTGTGGAAGTTCTCGGAGATTCTTTTTTCCTTTGGGACAACTTTATTTACGATCTGTGGTTCACGTACATTTACTTCCAAGATTCTGCTTTTTAATTCCTTCAGAGATCGTTCTTAGTGCTTCTATCAGATGTTGAGATCAATTCTGTATATGGAAGGCAAGATACTGGAACTGCAATCTGCTGTTGTCCCTGAAAGGAGAATTTTACCTCAACTGAAGAACTTGTCGGTGGCAGTGAAGGAGAACAGGTATTGTGAAATAATGACTTGTGACTTATACCTATACTTTCATAGCTAGGATTTCATTTAAGCTGAAAGAAATGGTCAGAATCATCAGAAGCTTTTCTTTGCATCCATCAGCCAGGGACAGACTCATTCCCTTTAGGCAGCTTTCTCTGCTTTGTTGGCTTTATTGAGATGTGTATGAAAGAGATAAGTCTTTGACCTTTTCCAGTTTGCGTCTAGCAGCCTGATTTATGAACAGGGTAGCTTTTCTCTAAGTATACTTGTACAAAGGCAGTGCATCCACAAAATAAGTGGGATTACTATTGTTAGAAGTGCCCCTCTACTATGGCCACCTGCAAGAAAGGAAAGTTCCAAGTTTTCCTTAAGATAAAGCTTAACGGTACCCCAATCTTTTATGTTATGTCTCCACCAAGTGCAAATAACCTTTCCCAGGTGATGTTGGCCAAAATGCAAGAGAACTTATTTTGCAGACTAGACTAACCGTAATAGCTTTGCTGAAATGACTGGCTGAAAATAATGATGGATTACTTTCTTTATTTTTTTCTAATTAGAAGCATAGTAAAAAATATTTTATATATGAATAATTTAAAAAATTAAGATTCTTGGCCACACTAGACAGTTTATTTATGTCTACCAATATACAATCATACAAGGTAGAAAGATTTCTCTGTGTGCAGCTGTGCAAATTAAAGTACACAAATCCACAGCCAGTTCTCATAACCCTCCTTTCTGATAAGCCATGAACCACCCACTCTAGATTATTTCTTGCCAACAAGAGGAAGTCATTTAGCTTTCATTCTGCTTGCATGTTTATTGCATGCTTATTATTGGCCAGATTTGGGTTCCTAGATGATTCTAGTCTCACTAGGTGAGTGAGTCTCTTTGTAAAAATCAATCTTTGCCATGACACATGAGCCACGTAGTAAAAAACACCCACTGGGAAACAATCTCTTTCACTATTCTCTCCTTGAGAAGTCAGAATTGTTGTGAATCCCTCTGAGAAGCTTGGTAATGGAAAAGTTAACAGAAACCAGACAGCACTGTTTGGAGAGCTATTATGAAATTTAGCTTCTGTTCACACAGTTCTCAGAAAAAACAGAACTTCTAGTTGCTGAAGCTGCAGTCTAAAGGGGGTGAATGTTTACCAGATTCTTTGTTGCTAGCCAAAGAATCCATAGAAAGCATATTCCATCATATGTTTACGTAGCAAATCACATCCACATACAAATGCTATTTTCATCAGTTGAACTCTACTGGAGATCCTCAGCTGAAAAGGCTTGAACTAGTTTATTGAAGTCTGTGGAAACTTTCACATGGACTGAAGCAGGCTTTCTTTCAATCAAGGTTCTAGCTCCACCTTTGCTAGTTAAATTCAGAAGTAACTCCATAAGCTATAAGATTGTAGCAGATTGATGTCTGTGCCAGACTCAGCCTCATGACGTGATTATCTGTTATCATACTGCAGTAAAACAATGGTGAATATTGCACATTTTCTGTCAATAAAATCTTATGACTGCATTCTGTGGATAAGCATAAGCTTATCCACAGAGATGATGGGTCCTTTCAGTATGCATCAATTGTCCTGCTTAGAGAGTATGGTTTGATTGACTTTTAAGGACGTAAGGATTATGAATGAAGCCTGTGTCAATTTATTTTGTAAATATAAGATTTTGGAGATCTGCTATGTAAGGGCAAGCAATGTAAATAGTTAGGCTATGGCCTGCAGTTCAGCTTCTATGACTCCTCTGTATTTTTTTAGAGTCTGGTTTGGGATGAAGATTTGAACAAGGAAATTACTTAACTGATAGTGAAGAGCAGCCACTGTACAGTCTTTGGGTTGAGTTCCTGTGATATGTATTTCTTGCCTTTCTCTGTAGTGATCCTGGAAGTGCTTTTTTGATTTTAGCCATGAGTCTTTTAGTACATGAAGATGACAAAAGCCAAGTTTCCAGTAGTGAGTACTGTATTATTAGATGGTTTTGCTGAGGACTGACATTGCGAGTCAACAAATCATAGAATGGTTTGGGTTGGAAGGGACCTTTAATGTTCATCTAGCTCCAACCCCCCTGCCATGGGCAGGGACATCTTTCACTAGATCAGGCTGCTCAAAGTCCTGTCCAACCTGACCTTGAACACTGCCAGGGATGAGGCATCCACAACTTCTCTGCGCACCCTGTTCCAGTGTATGTAACACATCTGCTTCTCTCTGATGACTCTATGGGTAAACAGATATTGTTTGGATACTAAGATAATCAATCTGTGGCAGTGTAGACTTCAGGGAAAGTCAACAGAAAGCATGAGGGCTGGTAGCTGACCCAAGCACTAGTGGTGGTACTGGGTTACCATCTATTAATTGATCCTGCTACTCACACTCTCTCACTGTGCCCATAGGGAATTCTCACCTTCATGCATGTATGAAATGACATGTCAGAGCAATGCATAAAGAAATGTAGGTTCATATCCAAAGGACTGGATCAGGAAGACTGAGGAGGGCAAAGGAAAATGGTTCTCTTTTACTAAGAATTTGTGAGATTTTAAAATGCTTTTTCATTTAACGGTTAGGAAAAGTCAGTTGTGAGAACTTCTGAAAATACAAAATCCTATCTTTCTGAAGCTAGCTCAAGTCAAAGGATGTGCTTCATTTAAACAGCTTATTTTTGAATATATGAGTAATTCAAATTCAGACAAAGTATAACATAGTCATAGAGTGTTTCTATCTATAAAATGTTTTAAATCCCTGTAGGCATAAAAGAACACTACTTCAGAAAAACAGTCTGCTACCAGGCTACTGGGGGCTGAACTTTGTTCGCAGCATGCTCTAGGGAACATGATGACACATAGTGACCTTAGTCACAGAAAAACATAGAATACATTTTTTCAAAACAAGAAATAGTAGTAGCTCTGCTGTCAGGTTCTATAAATCTGGGAACAGAAGCTGTGGACCAGCCTTCTGTCAAAACAATAATCTAATAACCCACAAAGTGCATTTTTTTTTTGTTTTTCCATTTTAAATATTCACTTTTTAGCCTAGCAAACTTGATGCAGTACTTGGACTTTCTGTAGACCTGCATTTTCTGTGCCATATCACTTGTCTTCAAAGCCTGGACATTAAATTATAAATAAAAGCTTCTACCTTACAGTTTAGATAAAATTGACAGAAGTGAATCCAAAACCTGTAATCTCTCCTGAAACTCCCCTGAAACTGAAATCTTAAAGTGAAAACAGATCCAATTTTGTAAGATGGCTTTCTTTTTCCTTAAATTAGGCTTGTTTTGAATATCTGCTTGTTATTTCAGTATTTTTAAGTCAGAACTGAGATTGGGCACTGGATTTAAAAAATCTTAGCCCACATCTGAGCTTTGTCACTGACCTAGCACAGGGTGGCATGTCAGTTCAGATATTTCAATTAGGTTCCCCTATTTAGGTTCAGAAAGTTGTCTTGTAAATCTGTAATTCATGTCTTTTGTACCCAGAGACCAGTTTAGATAGGAGATTGCTCTCTAAAAAAGTTGTTGGGGAAACAAAACACATTGTATAACAGGATTAGGATCACTTTGAAAGTTTGAGCTGTTAGTTAGTGGTTACTTAAAAATAACCTTGTGGACTTGTAGTTGAAAATTCCAGCTTTATTTTTAACAGTAGGGGTTGCTAGAGGAAAAGAGAACAAAGTGCACAAAGCATACTGAATTCACAGGAACAGCACATTAGTGCAGTGAAAGGCCAGCCAGGATGCTTTACTTAGAACTACTTGAAAAAGAACTGATTGCACTTTTTGTGATTTAAAGTCTGAGCTTATGGCCTTTTCCCAACTAGTTCTGATTAATAGCTTGTAAAAATCATTAGATAATTTTGCATTTTTTTTTTGTCTGCTTATTAAATTGCCAATAAGAATGAAACCTTTCTCCTCTCACTAAAGTTTAGGTTGATACTCTGTCAGCATGAAAGCTGAATCACAGGCATATATGCACTTCTGCTTAACTGGCTGGTATTTCAACCTGATGAAATAGACATCTCAGAACAAAGGATAGGATTTAAGTTAAATATTTATGGTGTGCTGCTTAGCCTTGTGTCTAGATAGCAGATACTGCTGTCAAAGCTCAGAAAGTCCCTTTAGGTACTCTTTTGGCATGTTGATATTTAGCATGGCAGCTAGATATGGCTGGATGATGCCAGCACTTTCTAATATGCTGATATAATTTATTTTGTGTTGCAGTAGTTCTGGACCCTGATCAGGGAGACCTCAGTGTGTGTACACTGTATGCACAGCAAAATGGGATTTTCCTCCCTCACTTAAATTAGAGTTCAGAACTTCAGAAGAGAAAAACTGTTGCCTCCCAATGTTTGGCAGGTTTGGGTGAAGGATATGTGGTATAGATGAGTGCTGCATGAGTGAGCACAAGCTGATAACCTGCTGAAAGCCCGGGGACCAGGATTTCCACATGCATTGTGTTCAGTTTATAGTGTCATTAGTATTCCAGCTATTGGCTAATGGGGAAGGACAGAGAGCTTCTTCATTTCTCACACTGCCTATGGAGGTAGAGAGAAGTCAGGATCTCAGCTGTTATTTCTTACCTAAAATCGTTGAGAGCTCTCATTGCTAATAGTATTACAGTTTGTTAAGCATAAATAATTCACTGCAATAGGAAAGCTTTATAGAAAAAGCAATGATTTGAAGTGAACCAAGATGCCTTATAAGGACATAATTGTAGGCACTAGAGCCTCAGCCTGTTCCCGGATCAGAGTACTAGATTCATCTGACTCTGCCAAACTGCAGCAATTACTAAGTAAACTACAGATTCCAAGGATTTCATCAAGCTAATAGTAAGTTTGGAATATAGCAGAAAGATGCCTTCTCTGATATAACTAATTGGAGATTGAAGCAGTGATATCTGCTGAGGAGCAGTGAGAGGTGATGAAGTGAAAATTGCCACATAGTTGGAAGTCATTTGAAGGTCTTTTTTTATGGTATGAGAGGAAGTTACTGATGTAAGGTAATTTTGTATCATTCCTAAGATATATACTTAAAACAGTATAAAGTTTCTGTATGTGGTGTTCAGCGTCCAAAATAAGTGAGTGAATGACTCAATTCATTGTTGTATGGGAGTATTTTCCAGTCGTCCGTAAGGCATGCTATGCAAATTTAGAGTGAGAGGGGAACATGGTTTAATTACTAATGCATGACTTCATGTTTTTGGTGCTATTAAGGTATGAAGTATTGTCCTCAGAAGAAATGACAATAAATATTTTCTAGGAACAGATGAAAAATATATAATTTGTTGGAAATCAAAAGAGGGACAAGTCCCAACCCAGAGAGCAAACAGTAATAGCACTGGCTGACTAAAAAGAAAGATTTCATCAGTGAAATTTGTAACAATAGCAGAAAGGCTTAGCAAGTATTACAATACTAATCAATGCTTTGGCCAAAGGGTTAAAGATGTGATGGGGTTTGTGGATAGGATTGAATTCTTATTCTAACCTTTCATGGGTCTGTTCTTTCAGGGATATCTTGGCACGTACATGGTAGACAAAATGAGATTTTTCTCCCTTATATCTTCAGGGTACACAACACTCATCTATCTTGTGCTCTTCACAGCACCCACAGATTGCTGGTAGCATAATGTGGACAGATGTGCTATGGACTGCAAGAATGTATTTGAATATGTTGCTCAAGGTTTTACTCCACTATCTGCTATGATCTTTTGAGTAAATCTTGTAATTAGTTTTCATATAAAATCATACACAAGTATGCACATAATTATTCCTTCTAATACATTTACTCACTATCTTGAAAGATGTAGCTCCCTGTGAGAAGCAGGGAGTTGGACTTGATGAACCTTATCAATCCCTTCTAACTTGAGGTTTTCTATGATTCTAATTTTCTGGATACCAAAGGAGCTGTGTTTGAAAATGATTCTGAGGTCCAGATTGCAAAGAGCACTTGTTTGCCTTGGTTTTTTTAGGCCTAATAAAATGGGAGAAGTGATGTATTCATATAGATATGAAAGTTGAAGGTGCCCTTCTCTTTGGCAAAGTGTAGTACATCTTGCTAGCTTCCCCAGGAGCTACTGTCAATTTTCCAGCATGCTGATATGCTATGGAAGAGTCTTCACTGGATTGGAGGAGTGAGGAGTGTGCTTGGGGAGCATATCTGGTAAATATAAGGGGCTAGATTGTATTAAGAAAAAAGGGAGCAAATCAGTGGGGAGACAAGGGGCTGCAACAAGATGTGTTATTTTTGTAAAGAGAAGATGAAGGGAGCAGAGAGATATCAGACCTCAGCAGATTCAGACTCCACTCCATACTAGAGGAGGTCTGCATAAAACTGTAAGGAAAAAAGTCTATTGGGACTGTTGTTTCTTCAGCTTTCTTCCTTGCCCTCTCAGGAAGTATTTATTGCAGCTGTGTTTGATGATGTGGACCTGGTAGGCAGTACTGAGCCGCTGTTTCTGCCACTGCAGGTCTCTAAGACAAATATTTAAGCAAGAAGAATGGAAAAGAAATGGATAACTTCCTCCTTGCTATGCATCTCTTCTCATGAGCTTTCCCTCCATCAAGATACTATTCTCACGGTTTGGGAGTGGTGTTGCCCATACACATTGTTAAAGAAACGCTTCTCCCTTTCCAAAACTAGCAGTGGAAGACAAAAAGGAAGCGAGAGAAGAAAGAGAGTAAAAAGATGTTCCCGGATTCCCACAGTAGACCAAAGACAGAGCAGAGAATATCTTGCTTTTTCCAGGGCTCTTTATACTGCTAACAAACTGTCTCAAGCACCTCCTTTCAAGCAGTAGTAGAACCTAAAAAGAAATAAAACTGCTGAGAGATTGAAAGATTACTTTTATGACAGTGGTCAGGTCCCATTATGAAATGTACTATATAAGAATATAGAGGACCTAAACCTTTTTTGCAAACTAGCAATTTGATTTAGATAATAGCAATTAATGAATTTGAAAGAACTGTTTTTTTCTTATTTACCTGATTCTGTACCCAGTAAGACAAATTCAGAAGTATTTAAAGTTCTTCCATACAAGGACTGAATTCCTTTGAAATTAAATGATATAAAAAATATGAAAACAGTCTAACAGTCTGCAGTTGAATCATTTTTTATTTTTTTTTTT
>JAOXNG010000031.1:31513091-31526282 GCA_028566535.1 Scolopax minor | reverse complement strand
GGATTCTAGGATACTAGGCAGCATTCTAGCATTCTAGGCAAGATTCTAGGTTTCAAGGATTCTAGGATGGATTCTAGCTGAAACAAGTTTCAGGGCTCTAATTCCACATCCTCCGCAATATTTACAAGGCAATTCGCTTAGATGTAATCTGGCTTTACTCAGTGGAGTTCCTCCTGATCTATATACTGCAGTAAAAATCAGAAACAGATACTCCACATCTGTTTCTGGTTTTCCACATGGGAAAAATACATTGGAACTGAAACCTAACATCTAAACTTCAGTCAATACGTTTTAATATTTTAACTGAGATGTATCTCTAGTAGACTGAATGCCTGCTATGGCTGTAATACAGGTTAATTATTGTCCTGTGCAGTTTCTTTTTAAAATGTGCAGCACCAGGACTACAGAGCTATCAGTCACTTCCCCGCACCTCCAGTTAGCAGCCCTTTTCTGACTTACCTCAGTGATCAGTTTTAAAAGCCATGTGTTTTCTCTAGTTCTGGCTCAGATGCAGTAAAGCAGCAGCATTGGCATCGAGACATACCATAGTAAGGTTTGTGGCCTTTCCCAATGCCTAGGTTATATCATGGTTATAGGTCCAGATGTTAATATATAGAATAAATGATAGGCCCTGAAGTAAAGTCCTATAAACATTGTGCATTGAGGGGATGATGACATCATAATTACCTAGAAGAGAAAGGCTGAGAGCTTGCTGTTGACACCAGAGCCTTCTGTAATTACAGATTTGTCCATAATATCTTCTCGATTCACTTTTTTCTCTTTATAATTCAGAGAACTAGATAGCATTTTTAGTAGAAAACATGTTGGTAGTAGAGGAGTATAATCTGACAGCTAAAAATGTAACAATCAACATCGGTATTTTACACAGACTAAATCATTATCAGCATCAATAGTATTTGACTGAATATGACAGTTCTGTCAGCAGGGGATTAATGCTCAGCAGATTTTTTGTCAAACCTACTTCTTACACAGAAGTCAGGATTGGGCAGAGAAGGTAATTCAGGGTGTTTTAGTTGTCTCAGAAGTTGAATGGTTCTCTTTGCAAAAAGCTGGTGACTGTATTTGGAAAGCATTTCAGGATGCAGTATGCTCCCTGCCTTATGCACAGTAAGACCTGGGTACATTTGCTGCATAAAATGGAAAACAGAGATGGAACATAGCCAGATAGTTGGATGTGCTGAGGCACAGTCATTTTGGGGCTACAGGCCTCTTGGGGCAGTTTTGTTGTTAGATGCTGGCTCCCTGCATCTGGCCTTTGGGAAACATGTCTAAACTTCTGTACTTGTGAAGACTTCTAGCTGATTTGTGTCTTGTTACAGATTAGTCCTTTGATCTGTACTTCCGACTTAAGTTATTCATATTAGAGAGAACTTTGTAGAAAATTTATGGGTTTTTTAATTATTATTTTTGTCCTATTCCTAGTCTGTTAAACTACAAGATATCTATCCAATGCCTTGCAGTGGTATTATTGATTCACTACATGTTTTTTAAACCTTCCAGCAACAAAATCTGTGAGCACGTCAGGAGGTTTGCACTTAGTACCTCTAAATGCCAAAAATAATGAAGTGTTCTGTTTTGTAATCCATTGATTCTTGAACTGGAGTTGCTTGGAGCATCTCTAAAAATAAGTATAAACTTTTGGAAATACTACTGATTCGAGTGCTTTATTCCTCATTTAAATCCAATGCAGATTACTATAATTAGTAATCTTAACTATCAGAGGCGTTAACTATTTAAGTAGACATATTCTTAGAGTTGTTTTATTAATCTTTGCTTTCCTCCTCCATTACATCCACATTAAATGGCACAAAGGAACCTTTTTAATCATAAATACTTCTAAAAAACCCAACCAAAATCCCAAAATTTTGTCAAGAAGATTTTTTTTTTATTGGCACTGCCTTATCTGTGCCTCACACACAGGCACACAAAACCTGTCAATCTGACTATAATTATTACCATACGTCCCTTGTTGTCTGTATTGTGATTCATGCGAAAAGAGGATTGAAATTAAAACCATCCCACAAAACAAAGCTGTGAGTGACACCGTCAAAACAGATTAAGAGTTCCCAGTGTGAAATGGGAGGTGAGAGCACTTCGCTTGCACCTTGTCTGCCATCTGATCATCGTTACAGCAGACACTCATGAAATAAAGGGTACATCCAAACCACAACTTTACAGGGTTTCAAAATTTCATTTTCTAGTTATTAACATTAAAATCTACCTTTCAGGTCCCTGTTGCTGAAGATAAAAAAACATAGGAAGATAAAGATTTGCCTTCAAAGAGAGTTTATACCAACTGGTAAAGGTAGGTATCCTAATACTATAAGGAGAGAAGCTGAACTGGTTGAGATAAGCACAAAGTTCTAATAATTCATGTCAAACAAACAGGTCTAGACCAAATTACTTTTTATTGATGCATTCTGTCCATCCCTCTGAAGATGGATATGGCTGTAATATTGCTGCTTCTGGTAGGAAGGAGGGGTTGAGTTCCTAGTGACAGCAAGGAGCATGCTGGTGGCTTCCTTCTGTAAGGCCCTACCTGTGGTGCTGCACCCAGGCATGGCTGAGACACTGTTGGTGTTGGTCTGCACGCAGGTGTTCTAAGCTCCCGTGGGTGGCAAGAAATGCAGGACTAAAAATTGAAAGTAGTGTAAAGATACTGCACTAAGTATGAGAAAGTGGCTACAATTTAGTGAAGGTCAGAAAGGTTCTTAATTGTGTTTGGTTAATAACCCCTTTCTTTGAGGAAGCCTACCATTGTCCTATATGACAATTTAACAGGCCTAAAAAAATACAATGAAAGAGGCGTAGGGCTTGTTAATTAGCTTAAATCTTACATGAAACAGTGTAGCATTCTTACAAACTGTTCCATGAAATTACAGATTTGTGCTTTAAATTATAATACCCGTGGCTTTAATGTATATATGCTATTTGACAGCTAGGTTAGGCTATCTCTGGATATGGCTGTGTTTAAAAGAGCCATGAATATGCTGAGCTAAATTCTCCTGAGTGGAGGGGTCACCTGGTGATCTGCCCCTAACTTGCTGTTTGCCTGTATCTTAATTTTTGCTGTGTGCTGTAGAGATTGATTCAAACAGGGATCACCTATTTGATTCCATTATCCCAGCCATTGGGATATATACACTGAATGTGGTATCTTTTTTCCTCCTGTTTTTGGAAAAAAAAATTGCCGACTTAGTTTTTGTTATAAGAAAACACACATTCCATGTGTCTAAATCAAATGGCAAGCACGGTGCCACAACCAGGGCCATCCTGAAGAACCCCTCTCCCCAGGCTTTAGTGATTTGTGTTAAAATCTGGATTCACAGCTATTCCCCTGGGGTTTTTAAAAACCTTTCTTAACACCAGGTTTTGTCATTTTTGCATTTGCTGACCTGATGCTTTAGAATTATATAGCTTGCCATGGTTTACTACTTAAGTAATCTCTAAATTATCACAGTACATGCCTTTCTAAAGTACAGTACTATAGATACAGTGCTGTAATTACAGTCATCCATGATTTATGACAAACTTTTGGTGAACAAATAGTAACACTGAATCACTTTGTGACGAATGTCTAGCTGCACATTTCTCTGTTCTTCTGCAAAATATCATCATATGGTTAGTGATTATTTGTCCTACATTCATTCAGTTAATCCCTTTACTGTAATTTGAGGCAGAAATCCCAACCTAAAAATGAAACTGGTGTTGCAAAAGGTTATTTTAACATGAAGTTTCATTCCCACATAGTTGATTGCACATGAAAAAAGTAGTAGTATAAGCATACAGCGCCTGATGTTTCCTTTGGTTCTTAAATACCAACTGTTGATTTGCTCCAGTCCTAGTTTTATGGCATAAAGGTAGTACTGAATTTGTGCACAATGAATTGAGTAGTAAGGCACAAGCTTTTTGTGGCAATAGCCTTATTTCTTTATAGGGTCATCGAAATAGAAGGGTTGCGTGTGACCAAGAGACATGAGGGTTTCAAGAAAATCTTCAAGCTGCAAATGAATCACTGATAGAAACTCCTGTTTATTTGAGTCCCATTGTGTAAATAGGAAGGTTTGCACAGAACCCTCACATTTTTCTGGTTGGAAGGAAGACATCTAGTCCAATCTGAAGGTGCCAGCATCGAAATCACTAAATTTGCTTTGTGTCAAATAATAATTAAACAGGGACAAAGCTGTTTTCCTACTGGCTAGTGAGTGCCTTTTTCAAGGGAGAACAGTTTCAATGGAAGAACAAATGCATCCAATGGTATAAAAAAGTCTTAGAGTCCATTTTCTTAAAGTCAGATTCCTGGGGACTAGGAAAATGGTAGAGGATGTGTATGTTCTTAATTCTGAGTAAGTATTTTAATTGCACAATAAGTAAAAGAGAATTTTTGCCTATTTCTTAATTCATACCTTTGTTTTTTTATTTTTTTATACTAGTGTTTGGAAATAAGTTTTGAAAGGATTGAATCAGATTATTTTTCCTAGTCCCCAATATTTCCTTTCACCTTAATTTTTTTATTCAACTTTCATTTCAGATCAAACCAAGTTTGGATTTTTCTGTTCAGTTGTAGCTAAATTGACAATTTATTTATTTACAACTTCACAGTTACTCTAACTTTTGTTTTTTCTCAGAGGCTTAGGCTTCACGCTACGTTGCTATATTTCAAGGCTATGTTTCTAAGAAGCCTGGTAGTGTTTTGGTGAGTGAGCTTACAGCTGTACCCCTTGCCTAGAGAATCTTTAATCTTGACATTTACTTTTACTTTTGCAAAATTACAATTTGATTATTAATTAGCCTTCATGTTTAATAATATAGTGATCTATTTATGCTCTGGATGTACCATAACTCATTCTCTCCAAGTGTAAGTTTATATCAATTCCATCTCACAGAGCATTTATAAGCTTATTAGTAAGGCCATCTCTTAACACCAGAAACCTCCCTGCAATGTACAGGGGCTTGCCTTGTTTCCTGCCCAAGGGGCAGCCTTGTACTTCTGTGAGGGCCCCTTTGCCCTTTTTGAATTAGGCTATGGCTTTGCACATTAGACAGTAATCTCAGTTAGGAATTCTGGCAAGTCTCTTCTGAAAATCCAACTGCACAGTATCCACAGCATTCCCTGTGTTTGTATTGGCAGCCAAAGGCTTAAACAATTCCAGCGAGTAAGCGAGGCATGCCCTTCCCTTCCTGAGACCGTGTTGGCTATCCTTGATTCAAGATGTGGTTTACGGACCATTCTTCCATTTGCTCTTTCACAACCATTTTCAAGGCTTTCCCCGAAACTGATGCAAAGCTGCAGAAATAAATCTATAATTTCCTGATCAATAGGTCCTAAAAATACCATTATTTTGGTGACTTGCCACACTTCCAGTTCTTTTCAGTCTCTGTTAATTTCATTTCTTTTCTTTGAGTTGAAAAAACCGTCATTTCCTGTCAGGCTTTCTGTAGGATTAACTTTTGTAAGGGTTTGCTACCTGTAGCTGATAAATTGTACAAGCTTCAATACAATAATCTGTGTTTAAGAAATGGCAAAGGGAAAACAAAGAAATTAAACAAGTATCTTTTTATTGGATGGTGAAGAAATTATGCCTAGTAGGACTTGATAAATTTCTAGGTCTTATAATGAAAATTGATGCTTCTTCAGAAATGTTCATGTCCCAGATCATACAATCTGCTAGTTTCTTCCTCTGTTTAAATCTGTGGGCTTTTTGCTTTCATCATTTTATCACTTATGCAGCCAAAAAAAAGATGTTAAATTAAAGACAATTCAGAACAGAGGCAGAGTGTCTTTGATTCATCCCTATTTTGTATCTGTTTATTATAAAAAAAATCAGAAACCTTGTAAATTTCCTTTGTCTAAACAAAAAGCTAATTAAAATGCATGTTTTTTGAGAAATAAATGTGGTGGGAAAGGAGATAGGGGTTTGCTCAGCAATTAATGGGGAAAGCTGTTGGACATGTCATTTTCTTTTCTGATAGTCTTTCTCCCTGATAGTCACTCACCATCTTTCTTGTAGGGTTTCTGGAAGGCCACTATAAAGTCTCGCTGGAGCCTTCCCTTCTCCAGGGTGAAAAACCCCAATTCTTTCATCCTGTCTTCACAGGAGAGGTGCTCCAGCCCTCTGATTCCCTTGTGAACCTCCTCTGAGCTTGCTCAAACGGGTCCATGTACTTCTGATGTTGGGGACTCCATAAACGTACTGTGACTGTCCAGCATGACAGGGGGTTATTGATTTCTGTAAAATCTATTTCATATTACAGAGGATGAAATGGCAAAATAAAGAACATGCAGATAAAATACGTCTATATGATGTGATTGTATTCTAGTACTAGACTCTGCCTGCTGCTCAAAGAGAAAACGCTTTGATTTACCCTCTGCTTGTAATTGTATTTATAATAGTAGAAGTACAATACTTTAATATCAAAATTAAATACTACAATATAAATTGATTAGAAAATTCCTGAAAAGGGAAGAAGTAGTAATTTTTGGTTTAGGGTAGAGGCAACCCACATGGCCACAAAATTAGTTTTCTCCTGCCTCAGGTCCACTGTCAGCTCTACAGTTCAAATTCTCTGTTAAGTTCCAGCCATTCTTCCTACAGCAGGGGAAAACCTACACTGTCTTCTCTCCTGACAAACTTGGTTTGACAGTACATTTTTCATTGTTCTTGCAAGTAATTTGTAAATTTTTATCATCACTAAGAATAAAGAAACTAAGGTGTTATTTGAAGGTGACTATGTCTAGGTCATTACTGACACCTCACAACAAGCTGGGAAGCTAATCATTACTAAGGTGCAGGCTTGGACTGAAATCTCAGGACAGGCAATGATGTAAACTGCTAACAAGATCTGTGTCATGGGTTTGCTCTGCTCCACCTAGAGTTCTCCCCTACAATTTCCAGACATGGTTTGGTTTATTAGAAGACTTAGTCCAGTTCCTGTTTATCTGATTCAGTGTTTTAGTCAGCTGAAGCTTTTCTGGTTGTCTTCAAGAATAAGAGTGTTTTCTCTTATTTGTGGTAGCATTAAAGCAGACCAATTTCAAACCTGCTGTTCCATTTCAAGATGTTTCAAGTTAGAGCAAAACCTGTGGGTGCATGTGAGAAGGTCTTGTGAGTGCTCAAAATCTTTAGTATTTTGGCCTCAGAAGGATGTATTCTCTAGGAAAAACATCATAGCTTTAATTTATAAAAAGTGACACACAAAAATATTTTTCTTGCATAGGGAAGTATCTCCAGAGCTGGTGGCGAGCTAGTGCACTCTGAGCAAATTTCTTGATTAGGAAACAAGGACATGATAACCTGAGTAGACTGATAAATAGTAAGATCATTTGGCTGAACTTTGCCTGTGTGACAAGGAACATGCATTTATTCATAATAATAGATGGACAGACTACTTTCTCCAAGTCTTGCTGTTCTAGGGCTGTCCCACTATTGGTAAGTTACCTTTGAATAAAATTGATAAGAGACATTTGGGGATATTCTCATCATTTTCCTGTCTATTCTTTGTGGCTTGAATAATATTTTGTAATAGAAAAATAATTGTTAGTGCTTGATATGCTATATTTATTAAAGTTAAAAAGACTTCACTGCAGTAACAACACACACAAAAAAAAGAAAAACAGATGGGAAAAATATTTTAAAATTTGGCAAAGTAGAAAATCTTTCTTTTCATAATTTTTGTGATAAATTGAATTAAAACTCATAGTTGCTTTGCATATTATTCGCATAAGACCTTTTCTGGCTATCTGCTGTTGCCAAGTGCTAGAGATCCACATTTCGTGTTTTAGCAGTGGCCTGCCAAGTTATATAAAGGAAATGTTTGCCCTCAATGTTGTTTTTCCTAAATTATTTGGAATGCTCTGTTTCAGTCTCCTTTGGGTCTATTCATTTTACAGAGGTTCTGTATTCTGCCCCTTCTGTTCATCTTCCAATAATAGCAAATATCTTATATCCAGAAACCCTTTCTATCTGCAGATAGATCCCTCAATTACTTGATCCCCAATACCCTTCATACAGCCTATGCCTGCCTTTCTTGTCAGGGAAAAGTCTTTTGGGAATCACTTTTCCCATGCTGTTTTCCTTTATCCTTGATTGGTTTTCCTTCCCTGACTCACCTTTTCTGTCCCCCTCTGTTACAGTGGTATAATACTTACGTGAGCAACAAAAAAGTGTATCATGATTTATAATAACATAGAACCAACTGACTGTTAAGAAAGGAATCTGGGGCAGGGAGATTTGAAATTACCCTTTTTCTGTCAAGAAAAAGCTGGTGACTTCCCATGGAGCCTTTTAGAAGTGTGTAAAATGTTCCTGATAGATTGTAGTTAGTGAAATGTGATCATGAAATGTTGTCTATCTTTAAATGAAGATGCAGAGAGAGACTGGCCTAGCAACTTGCCATTTCCAGAAGTTAAATGCTATTTAAATGAATTACGGAAACGTGGGCTTTGATATACCTTGTCCAATTTGGATCTTTTCTATATGTACTTTTAACTAAATGTTTTGCTAATTGACTGTTTTGCTAATTGACTACTGAATGGGAGAGACAGGATTAAGTTTCACAGAGCCATAATACATGGTGACACAAGGGGATATTATTAATTTCTATTCTCTGAGAAAAAGGAATGATTCCACCAAATAACAATATTTTTTAAAGTGGTTTTTTTCAGTGACTGGCACCAGTCAGATGTGTTGGTGTTTTTTTTTTTTTGTAAGACCAAGCATGTATTCCTACTGTGGCTTCACCTGGCAGCTGAAAAAAAGAGTCAAAATTCCTGAGCTACACTTAGTGACTGAGAAAAGAATTTGGCTACCATGTTTAAGGGGTTTATTTCATAGTTCTTTTTACTTAGTGATCCCAGTTACCAAAAGAAAACCATGTTACTCTGGGACTTCAGCACATATGGGATCTGCATCTTTGGTACTGACTCCCCCTTCTGTTCTAGAAGGCAGCAAAATAAACGGGTGTGTGACAGGAGGTTGACTTATGGTATGCCACAAATGTCCCAGACTTAAGGTACAGTTATATCTGTGTTAATCTAAGCATCACAACAATGTAAACAATGGTATGTGTGACTAACAGTGCAGTATTGTTGAGAATGTTTGTGCCAATTATATTATTAATGATGGAATTTGAGGCACGTGTTTGGATTACCTATTCATTTCAATCATTTCCTGTTGTTGATTCTTTCTAGCAGTAATTTTTTCCAATTACAGGAATCGTTAGGTTTTTTTCCTGGAGACACTAGGTCTTTAGTATAGGTAGGAAAAGAGTCTGTAAGATGGTTTACATAGCCATATCAAAAGCTTTTTGTGAGAACAAAGTGCTGCAATTATTATTGCTATTATTATTGTACCTGTTCTGTATGTTTTAAAGCTTAGGGTGATGTTCACACCTAAATACGACTCTACATCTCCTCCTTGCAAAGACATTGATGACTCCAGAGGACAATTCAGCCCACCAAAATTAGGCTTTTAATTTTGAAATTATTTCAGTCAGGAGATTTCAGTCTTTTTCCCACTACTTGTAGAGAAAAATATAGCAAAGTTTAAATCCCATCCCTAAGGCTGGAATCAATTTTGGTGAACTTCAGCAGTGTAAAAGTTAGGTGCCTTGTCTAAGGTGGTTGTCTCGGCCCTCTCTGTTTGCTCCAGGCTGAGTTTACTTGAGCCTGAAGTTCCTCTCTCTGGCTACAGTGGGAGAGACTTTAGGTGATAAGCTTGGCCCTATGTGCCTAAATTTAAGAAAGCTAAAGAGAAATAATGACATAAAGGACTAAATTCCCCATCCAGGTTCTGCTGACTAATATCTTTTGTTTCCTGTGATAAAGTACTGCTGTGCAGTGATACGCAGTTACTGCAGTGCAAAGGTATGGTGCTGCTTATAGGATCACTGCTTTCAACCTCCAGCTGAAATTTTATGGGTTTTTTCCCCCCCTTTTTGCTTGTGCTGCCGTTATAATAAATTAAGGGATAAGAGGAGTGTGGATCTTACAGCGCGGTTTAGACTGCTGAACGTTGAGATGTGGCTCTGTGAAAAGCATGGGGGGACTAGCAAATAAGAAATTATTGTATTTTCTATGTTGCAAGCTTAAAATGAAAATTGATATGTATAGACCTAGATTTTTGTGCACGTGGCTTCTGATTCAGTTGTGCTGAACAGAATTAGTTTGAGCTGTGTAAATTAAAGGAGAATTGGACATTTGGAAATGCTGTCTCCATGATGACCTCTGCATCTGAATTTAAGAAAAATATAAAAAAGCAGTCTTTCCCTCCCCCTGTTACCATTAAATGTCAAAAACTGTATTTTGTTGCTGGTACTTATTAACTTAACTTTCAGCCTTGTCTTTTTCAAGCATTTATTGCTTTAGAAATTAATTAAAGCTTATCACTAGGGAAATGTAAGTCTTCCAGCTACCTTGGGTTCTCGAAATATGCAAATATTTTTTTTCTTAAATAAATTGTTTAAACTACTGACCACCGAACCTCCTACTTGTGCTATGTTAAATTTTAATTCTGTCATGGTTTGCTTTGGTGTCTGTTTTTCTATCTGTTGAAATCCTGATACAGTCGGTTATTCCAAGGAGTGGCTCTATTGTAAAGAAAAGATAAGTTACAACTATGGTTGTAGTTAATCCTTTTATCTTTTCAACCTGAAAGAATTTTTTTCAGTCCTTGTTTCCTAGCTGAAGCCAGTTGTCCTTATTTCTTGGTACCACACATTCACTTTGCATCACATCACGTAGTTGCCCAGGGAACTATTATTTATTTTCAGATTTAATCCTTCCTGTCCCATGCTTGTAGCACTGAAAAGGAAATGGGCTTTAGGGAATGAAGAATTTTTAGAGGATTTCTTTTATATGCCTTTGCTGCAACTTTTATCTACTTGTAGTTATCTACAACTTACATATAAGGGTTTTGTTTTGTTGGGTTTTTTTTGTTTTGTTTTTTTAAACACACATAAGCATTTATTTCTTATTTCTTCTTTTATACATGCTGGGAATCCTAGGATTTATTGCAGCATCATGGCCATTATCTTGGCCTTGTTGGTCATTTACTGGTGGGGTAATACAGCCATTTCTGCTAAATCACTGTAAAAGAAGAAAAGGACAGATCAGGTGCGTTTCACAGCTGCAGAATAATTTCCAAGAACACTTCAGAATGTGACAAGTTGGATTTTTTTTGTTTGTTTGTTTGTTTTTTTACCATCTAACCAGTAACAGAAGAAAATGTCTTATTAGGCAGGAAGCTCCCCATAGCATTCTATAACCCATGTTTGACACAAACATAGCAGGGTTTTCTTTTTTGACATCAGAAATTCACATTATTTTGATACAAGTGTTCTTAATGCTATAGAGACTATATACGATACTACGTAGTACATACCTGGTATATTGGGTTTGTGTGGACAGGTTTTGGTAGCAGGGGGGACTACAGGATGGCTTTTGGGAGAAGGTTGTTTCCCTGCAGCTCGTGGAGGTTAACAGTGGAGCCACTATCCACGCCTGAATTTACTGCTTAGGTAGTTTTATTACTTTTGACATTAGATTGATGAAGCTGTTGGTATCTTGGCTATCAAACCCTCACTTCGAGCAGAGGACGTGCAGAATTCGAGTCACAGACTCACTACCGTGCTGAGCAGCAGCGAGCAGGGTCTCGGGGCTCTCACCCTTCATCCCACACTCACTAGCCCCAGACAAGGAACCCCAAAGCCAACTCGAGAAGGCAGTATTCAAAGCAGAACACCACCTCCCTGTAACAGGCCACTGCTGACCGGAGACTTTCCACAGAGTCAAGGTGCCCGGATGAATTTTAAAATATCCCAGCTAATTTATGGTAATACTTGTAAGTCAAAGGGAAGAACAATAACCATATCTAATGTCTTTGGCAATAACAAAATCACACACCTTAATGCAACTCCCTTACTAAAAGCATGGGGGTTTTTTGTTTAGTTGTGTTTTTTTGGGTTTTTTTTGTTGTTTTTTTGTTTTGTTTTGTTTGTTTTTTTAACAGAAAATAGAACAGAATACCTTGTAATAATCATCAACATACAAATCTGCATTACTGAAGTGAACAGAACTACCTGTTTCTTGGAGCCAATTCTTTCACAAAGAGTGGTTTAAAATAGTCACAGAGAGTACTCCCACAAAATGGGGTTCAGGAGCATCTTAAAAACAGAAAACTTATGACCTTAAAGCAGAAGCTGAGCCTCAAACAGATCATAAGGGCCCATCCATGTAACTAAGTCTCCCAAATCTGATTCTGTGACTATCCGGTTTAAAGCAGATTTATTAACAATCTTAATTACAAGAATAAAAACACAAACCCCATAGCTAGGAACTAAAGTCTTACAGAGATCCTTATGTTTACAGAAGAGTTTCAGTGCTTGCAAAATGAAGGGGAGGTTATGACATTTTCTCCGTTTCCTTGCTCAGTGGATATTTATTACATTTCCTTTTCCATAAGAGCTCAGTCATTTACATTATCAAAACACCACCCAGCAGCTTGGTGGAATTTCCTAAGGTAAGCCTTCCTGCAATTTCTAAGTGGTTACACTCAAGTGCTTTCACACTGGTTCAACAGCACAGCGCCCATCAACTGCATTAATGCCTCAGCACAAAAATCCACTAATAAATATGGTGCTCAGCCAACATTACTCCACTTTAAGCAACACAAGTTCTCAATACGAGAAGGTCAATACACATGAAACCACTTATGCTCTTTAAACTTTGATAGAAAAGTAGCTGCAAAGTATCCTCAAGCAAATCTGAAGCATATCAATAAGAGCCCAGGAAAAACACAACACAAACCAAGTGAAAGCTATAGCATATGGCTTCAATCATGTATATCAAAGACTGGTTAAATAAAAACAAGTCAAGACAGAAGACACACCCCAAGGAAGAGTGTTAGTCTGTGAATTGCAGTTTCATAGTGTTAAAAGCACTTCGTTTTTTTTCCCCTGAATGATAAGAGATGAGGAAGCTCTCCATCAAGTAGAAAAAAAGGGAAAAACACTACTAGAAAACCACCATCAGCCTGGCTTTACAAGGCCCACTGTCAGATCCTCTAGGTTTCTGTAGTAGCATCCCAGGTAGCCTGAACTGACGCTTCAAAGTCTAGGGTGAAAATTTTTCTGCAATCAAAAAAAACCCACCCAACCACAAACCCACCCCCC
>JAOXNG010000031.1:31489156-31506587 GCA_028566535.1 Scolopax minor | reverse complement strand
GGCCTGGCCATTATCTTCTGAAAATTCAGCAACAAGATCCCAGTAGCCCTGTCAGGAGAAAGACCAGAAGCGAGCACTGGCTTTGAGGATTATTTACTGCTAAATACATTAGAAGCAACTTCCACTTAACAAAATAAACAGGTCTAACTGTATCAAAACCAAGCAGATCATTGCCTTCTCAAGTGCAAGTTACAGCGCTAAAGAGGAAAAAAAGCTTTAAAAATAACTTGCCAACTAACTGATGGCTCAATATGCTGGAAAGTCTTCCATTTTACACAACTGAAAAAACCCTGTTGAAAGGATTGAAAACACCATCAACACTGAGAAGTCAACATGAAACTTGCTCTGTTGACTTAGTCAATGCAAAGAGCAATGCAGAAAAGCAGACTTGTTAAACTAGCGGTCAAAGTTAGGACAACCACTACTGTTTCTGGATCTTTATTTAGGACTAAAGTCCAGTAGCTTTCCTCTGAATAGGGGTAACATGGAAACTATTCTCCTTGTGGAATTTATTTTGAGCTGAAAATATTTTCCAGTTTCATGCTGACAGACAGGATTGTAACTACATTGTGTTACAGAATAATGACCGAATTTTCAAAGCCTGCCGCAGGGGAAAGTAGAGAAAGCTACATTTTCCTCTTTATGGTATTTGTTCCTGAAAAAAAGTTTTTACACTTTCAGAGCAAGGCACACAAAAGACCCAAATAAACAAGCAAACAGTACAGCTATCAATCCCATGTATCATCCCAGGCAAGATGAGATAATCAGATTAGCTAAATAGTTATAAATTGACCATATCTGAAGGAGAAGGAAGTAATTTTCTCATATTCCTCTCCCTGGCAATCACCTCCAAGATTTTCAAAACAGTATCAGCCTTAAAAATACTTCCCAGTACTGAGCTCCTCTGGGATTTAGGGACAAATTCCTTCAGCCTCTCTGGAAGCCCTGGCTTAGCTTGTCACATTTATTGGAGAAAATTGTTTGCTAGAGAGGACTTGGTAAAAGCATGCATTAATATATTTTTTTTTTCCACACTTCCAGTGACGTTCTCAACGAGCATTCTTGTGAATGGCTACAGAAACCCTCCTGGGAGAGTCTTGTCCACTCTCTTCACCCAAGCCAACACACGTTGGGCACAGCACAAGGGGAGATCACAAGGACAAATTGGATGATTTTCTACGTTCCTCTGGAATCTTCCAACCCGAGTGGGCCAGTATCTCTTATTTCAGAAATGCTGCCAGACCAAAGGCAACAGGAGCATCCAGGATATGGTGCTTTCTCGTTAAGATGAACTGAGAATCCAGAAGACTGCAAATTGTCTTCCAAACTAAAACAAATATGACTGAGGATTTGCAAAATCTAATGCCCCATTGTGTTGTGTAATTTGCTGGAATGAGCATCAAGTGTCTTGAAGTTATTTTAGTTGTCAGTACTGCATGAGGATCAGTTTATGCACTTATGCAAAAATGTATTACAAGGGGGTTTAATTTATTTCTTATCTGTTGTTTTTCTGTATCTAAACCATGAGTTCTGAAGCATTTTTTCAGTAGCCAAGCTTTCGACTTTGCTTTGCATACTCAAGCAACTGACTTCAAAGTTTCCCTGTGATGCCTATTATAACATATGCAAGACATAATGAAAATTTTATAAGCTTATTCTTACAAAACACAAATATCTCCAAGGCCAAAATTTGAAGAAACATAGAGATTCAGCACTGCTGAACATCAAATTTAATTGTATTTATTCTCCAGGAAGAGTATACAAATATTTATATCGAGTTTGTAATTATGTAAACCAGGATTTTATTTGATGTGTATGTGCGTTTGTAGACTAATTTGAGCCTTCAAGTCTCTATGTTTTTCAAATACAGTTATTCTTAGTTTTACTTCTTAGCTTTCTTAAATTATTGTAAACATTGAGAATTGTAGTTTTCTAAAAGAAGAAATTCTAGAAAGATGAACCATCCAGAAACTATCTCAGTTAATGGTTTTATTTTTTTTTAATTTACATATGTATGTATGTTCTTGCATATTATATTTTTAGTAGTAAAGAGAAAAAAGATCATGGCATAGAAGTGAGTGAAAAGAAGAAAATGAGAAGTGGATGATGAAAGTAGAAAAGAAAAAGAGAGGAAAACAAAAAGTAAAAATGGAAAAAAGGAAAAGTGAAAGAGGAAAGTGGTAAAAGGAGAAAGGAAGTGGGACATGAGGAAAGGAAGAGAAGAAGGGAAATAAAGTGAAAAAAGGAAAGGAAAAAAGAGAAAGGGAAGGAAGAAAGAAGACCAGGTTGCCCAGGGAGGTGGTAGGATGCCCCATTCCTGAAAACATTCAAATTCAGGTTATACAGGGCTCTGAGCAACCTGTTCTAATTGAAGATGCCCCTTCTTGTTGCAGGGGATGTTGGTCTAGATGACTTTTAAAGGTCCCTTCCAACACAAACTATTTTATGATTCTAAGACAAGGAAAGAAAAGACAGAAGGATTTTTAAGAAAGAACAGCTTATTTGTAAAATAATGTATTAGATGAAGGAAGTCAAGGGAAGATGAGAAGATAAGAGGTGACCAGGCAGGAAAACAGAATAAAAAGAAGAGGCAGAAATTCAATTAGATTCCACTGCTGGTGGTTTTCAGATGAGGAATAACATAGTGCAATTATGAATATGAACTTAATGATTCATTTCAGTCAAAATATTGATCAGAAGAATGTTTCAACAGAAAAGCAAAGACATGGGTGAGATTGGTTACTATAAAGTGCATAACCAACTTCCCCTGCATGAAACCTTAGTATTTTCAGTCTCTGGGGAAACTGGGAGTGGAGGGTGATATGATAACCCATCCTGAGTCACCTGTGCACTTCTTTTGGTCTATTGAATTTTTCTGGATGACCTCTGTTTTTATGTTTTATCTCTGGCTATCCAGGACCTGAGGGGGAACCATTCCTGTGGAATGATGGAGATTTGTTTGAGCTGCTCCACTACTGGTTCCCAATAATGTCTATATTAAATGGTGGCAATACACTTACTTTGTCTCTTTTCAACATAGTATTACATGGCCTTTACTGTAGGGGAAAGACTCCAGCAAAGAGACATGATGGCAGCTTCATTTAGACTCTGATTAAGAAGACTACTAATGTGCATGAGTTCAAACATGTACTTAAGTGATTTGCTGGATGAAGGATGTCAGTTTACATCTCTTCAGACAGGAAATTTATTAAACATGAGAAGAAGGAATATTTTATATGGAAACACGTGGAAGTAATTTCTGTTTTATATTAATGGATCTGGTTTTAATGTATGAAAATATGTAATGTTACAATTATTGGAAAGCCAGATAGTGAAAATAGGTCTTCAGCCAGGACTCTACCAAAGATCAGATATTATAACTCTTCTTATTTAGATGGGGGTGTGTGTTTCTACATAGGTGTGATTTTTACTTTTTTTTATGTCAAAAATATTCTATAAGATTTAGCAGAAAGTCGTAATGTTTCTTTTCCTATTTTTATAAAAGTCCAGTGATTAAAAAAAAAAAACAAACCAAAAAGCTCTCTGAAAGATCTTTTTCTATTCAGACCAATAGATTTTTTTTTTGAGTACATATAGGACTATAGCACTGGCAATTTGTAGTAAATTACAGAATACTTTTAAAAGGTATTTTACAAGCTAGAAAATATTTGGAATCTGGGCATTGAGAAATTGAATGCTTGAGTCCGGGAAGCATTTGTGTATACTGATGTCTAAAACACTACAGCAGGAATTAAAAATGAATGTAACATTTTCACCTATGGAACACACTTCAGTTCTGTTTAGTATCATGTGCCTCTTAACTGCAGTACAAGGTCCCAGGTCAGACAGGACACTGCCACAGTGAATCTTTCCTCTGAGAGGAAATCAGAGCATCCTCTGGAGCTGAGAAAGTGCAGGAGAACTCACTCAAGCAGTGTTCCTTCCCTGAGAGAGGGAGAAGCTCTGTCCTGCCTGTGTCTCTGTATGGATGTGGGATTAGGACATCTTCCATCTCCTTTGGGCACCACCAGCTCCTTGCTGTTTTCTTTTTATGCTCTTCTTGTTTGATTTCTCAGAACAAATCAGAATTCAAGTCAAGGCCATAACTAGAAATGAAATATGATAGAATCTGTCTGTGTTTGGAGAGACAAAGATGCAAAAGGCAAGGCAGAAGCTGTGGAACTCTCTCTTTGCATACCAGCCTTGGGGACAGACTTATACATTCCAGTTTAATATATTGTTGTAATAAAGCCTTGGAATCTTTGTTGTACACAGTTGTCATCACATGGGAGACATGTTTATACAAATTGCCAGAATCTGCTGCTTTTTTCTTTTTCTTTAAGAGTGTAATTTTTTGCTCAAAAAGTATGTTTTTTCAAATGCTGAAGTTCTTAAACTGAAATGCACTTGTTTTCATCTCGTCAACAAAACAAGTGCTTGTTGATATCTTTGCTGAGCTGGCAGGCTGGCAGTCTTATATAGTATCAGGAAAAAGAAAACACCACTTGTAATGACAGATTTAGTATGATCACCCTTACTTTAAAGCAAAAAGGAGGGACCATACTTCAGCTTAAAAGAACCATCCATGTAATTATCATTCCAGCTGTAAATAAATATATCCCAACGGTGGTTAGGAGAGGGTGTCTCATTGTACAGCCTTTTTGTCCTCAAATCAAAATAGACAGTAATGGTGCTGAACATTCTTCCTGTCAGCCGTCACCTCTCCAGAGAAACATCTAAATGGCAGGCAGAATTTACCCTTAAATCCCAGGAATACTCTGCATTTGACATCATGGAGTTGTATAGTTACAATCTTAATGGATTACAGAATTGTTGCTCTGATTATGGTCAGAAAGACAACAAAACACATTAAAAATGCAGAATTGAAGTGATAAACAATTGAGATTTATTTATTTATTTTGGAAAGCTGTCATTGGATTTCCTGATAGGAAATTGGCTCACATTCCTTAGTGAAGTGATGTCCAGGTCACTGCCTATCATTTCTGTGGGACTGGGTGGTGGCAGGGAAGATTTTTATCCGTATAGTGCTACCAGTGGATGTTAACATTGTGATGCCCAAGGGAGTGAACACAAGATTTTATGCAAACAAGTACTGTTTTCTTTTAAAATGCAGATAAAATCAAAATACCTGGACCCAAAGATTTTAGGTTTTTTTTTGTGAAAGGGTTTAAAAAAACCTCATTCGGATTGTTAGGTAGTGACTGAACCAAATCTTTAAAACATACCATTCCCAAAATGCTTGATTCAAAAACTTCAGGTTCTGGAACGTTACAAATACTCATCTGAATTTGGAGGTGGTAGCTCAGCTCCAATTCTAGAGGTAACTGACTGTTATTGTAGTTCTCTAACTTACATTTCAAATCAGTGTGCCCTTGTGGCCAAGAAAGCCCATGGTCTCCTGGGGTGCATTAAAAGATCGTGGCCAGCAGGTCAAGGGAGGCCATCCTCTCCCTCTGCTTTGCCCTAGTGAGGCCACATCTGGAGTACTGTGTCCAATCTGGGCTCCCCAGTTGAAGAAGACAGGAAACTGCTGGAAAGAGTACAGCAGAGTGATATAAAGATGATCAATGCACTAGAGGACCTCTCTAAGATGAAAGGCTGAGAGACCTGAATCCCTTTAGCATGGAGAAGAGATGACTGAGAGCAGATGTCATCAATGCTCATAAATACCTAAAGGATCAGTGTCAAGAGAATGGGGCCAGTTTCTTTTCAGAGGTGCCCAATGACAGGACAAGGAGCAACAGGCACAAACTGGAACACAGGAAATTCTATCTCAACAAAGGAAAACCTTTTTTACCTTGAGGGTGCATTCCTGTCCAGCCTGCTCTAGATGAACTTGTGTTGGCAGGGGAGTTGGACTAGATGATCTCTAGAGATCCCTTTCAACCCCTACCATTCTGTGGTTCTGTGACTGAATGTTTTGTGTTCCCATTGCATTGAAATTTCTACTACTTTATACTACTTGAAACATCACCAATAGTATTTACAACTAGAGTAAATTTGAAGCAAATCTTCACAAACATAGAATTATGAATTTTTAACACACTTATTTTCAGTTTTGCATTCATTCAAAGAATCCTGTGATGTACACATCCAATGTGTACATACCTTGCATTTAGTAATGATTAGTTGGGATTCCCCAACATTGGCTCAAAATCAGTCCACATTTTCTTGATTATAATAGTGAATAGTGAAGAGTTTGAAACTATTATTTGAAATTATAATTATGACAATTCACAACAGGAATAAAGCTGTCAAACATTTTGCCTTAAATTTTTTTCTAAGCAGCATTTATGCAGTGGCTATTTTTCCAGAGAAAAAAGCTTACACCTATAAGAAAGATACTAGAAAGCTGCCATTAGAGAAGGCCTCTTCTCAGGTCTTCAAAGCAAGTCCAGAATGTGAAGGCCAGAAGGGGACTCCATTTTTTGTTCTTTGGACAGATTGATATCTCTTTGCACTTTTGGAAAGAAATGAGTATTTGTGCTCAAGCCTCATGCTCACCCAGTAAGCACAAGCTATAGTTATGGCATGGATACTGCTTGACTCATAATCCTCTGTTTTACAGAAGATCTGACTCCCCTTCTGCGTCCAAGATCCATTTGTATTCATTGCATATTGAAAAACTGATAGTAGTACTGTGGAGAAGCTTTAAAACAGACCAATGTTTTTCCCTTTGCCTTAAGCTAAGACTTTCTGAAGGTTAATGTTGTGCTCTGAAAAAATCTGCCCAGGAAATGTTCTGCATAATAGAAGCTGCTGAATTTTTCCAAATCTTTCTACTCCTTATGGGACAAAGCTTTTGCAGTTTTTCTTTTATTTAGATATATTTTTATGTATTTTGAGAGAAGGAAATTTAATAAAGGAGCATAATTGCTCCAGGGAGAGACATATCTTACCTGCAATAGTCAATAACTCAACAGACAATACTAGGAAGTAGGAAATACAAGTGGAGTCCTTGTTTGCCTGGTTTTAAGTAAGGACAAAACACTTTAGTGTAAGATGAATGTTGCAGTCACAGGACAACTGGAGTTTCTAGTGTGAGGTCTCTGTCTGATTTACATCCTGCGTCTAACAAACATTTCCTGGCTAAGTTGAATTTCCACAGAAAGTTTCCATTTGGTCAAGAATAGGCCCATATGTGATTTGCAAATGCTTCTGACTGATCATGGTAAAATAGTTATTAAAAAGAAAGCTGTATGGACACAAAACACATTCACCACCTTGAAACTATGCTGTTTTTCTTAATGTGGATAAAGAGGTTTAGTGAATTCTAGACAGGATACAACTGCTTTGAATGTTCTTCTTAGGAAGCTACCTTAGCCGTGGTCTGTCCCATGACATATAGCCCTTTGCTGAACCAGCTATTGTAGCCATCACCAACATCTGATTCTACTGGAAAAAAGTCATTCTTTCCAGGACACAAATTTTTCTTTTCAAGAGACCATCAAGCTGACTTTGTAAGTGTCCATGAGGAAATGCACAGGGACGGGTGTTTAGTATCCCAAGACACAGTATTGGGCCAGTGAGGCCAAATCGACATAATAAGCACAGTTGCCACAAGTCTTAAGTAGCTACATTAGTATTTTGGGTCCAGCCAAGTGCCTGGTGGTTATCTAAATGCAAAAGCTTTGTTCTGTGTTTCCCTCTGACTGATACTGCAGCTCAGGCAGGAAAAACTCTGAAAACAATGTATTGCTGAGAGTGAGGTTTCCAAGGGAACACGCTGTGCACCTTTTAAAAACTCACTGAAATAATTGCACTAATTTATCAACAAGGGACTATGTAACCTAAGCTGACTACTGTCACAGTGCCAAAAGTGTCTGAAGTCTAACATACCATATTTTTAGACATCTTGTCTCTAGGGGGTGCTTTGATGAGCACGCACCCTGCTAATATATCATTTAAATAACAGATGGATCCTCAAACAGAGGGGCTTTAACTTCAGTATTCTTGCTTCTTCATTTGACTCAGCTCTAGAAATATTCCCCCAGATCAAATCCCCTGGAAATATATCAGATCTATTATTTGGATGAAACATGATAAACCTTTCTTTATGCAAAAACAATGCATAGACATCTGCTGAATTTAGGATTTAAAATGTGATTTCTCTTAGAGATCATGTCAGGTTCTGAAAGAAACATGTGTTACCCTTAACAATAATTTTAAAATAATATGACAGCTAAAAGTGCCAAGTCTATGAAAACAGACTTTTTTTTCTTTTTTTTTTTTTTTAAATTTTGGCAGCCATTTTGGATGCTGTAAGTTATTAATTTTTGCAATATTTATATTTAAATATTTTTTAAAATGGCATTTTTAAAGGAATGTCTTTGAATATTGTCCATTTACAAAAGAACACATGTGGACTAGAATCTTGATGCTTTCCTAAACAAGGGACGTGGGAGACTTAAGAAACAGGGCAAATTATTGCCAGACTATCAGCACTGTATTGTGATGAAGCCTAGCAGCCCCAATCATAAATCAGTTACTCAACAAATAAAGAGGAAAAGTTAACAAATGCCAGTGTAAGGACTGAATCAGAGGAAAGAACAACTTCAGTAAATAAACAAATATTATAAAATGTATTTTTCTCTAGGCAAGTTGTGAAAGAATGGGGAAGAAATGTTTTCCTCAAGTGCACCTAGAAGCTGTCTGATGCCAGACATCAGATACCAGACAAAGGAGACTGCTAAAATACAATTTGCTTCTAAAGCTCTCCTTTCCCCCATCTATTCAGAAGGCTATAAAGTAAAAGAAGGGCATTAACATATCTTCTAGAGGAAATCCATATCCGTACTTGCTCTTTTCATAGGAGGAAAGGCAATAAAACATGAAAGGAAGTAGAATTTAAACGCAAACACATGAATAAAAGAAGAGCAAAGTAATATAGCCTTTAAATACAGAAGTAAAAAGTAAAATCACAATTTTGGTTCCATCAAACAAAAAGAGTAATAGGAAGTGAAAAGTCTGCAAAGGAGCTATTCTTACTTTTACCTCTTCTTTTGCTTTAATGGTTTTTCTTTCTTTTAGTGGAAAGTGTTGGCTTCTCTTTCCACCTTGTTTATTTTTTTCCTTTTCTTTTGGTGAAAACATGTTCCCTTCCAGAAATCCACTCTTATCCTGGCAGAAACTTCCCACTGTCCTTAATATCCCCTCACACTTATAAAAAGAAAGGGTAAAGAATGATTTTCTAGTTTGACTGAAGACTTATGCTCTACCTCTAGTGTGTCCATATGCTACTTGTAGATTATCCAAATGTCTTTGAAGACCACTTCATCCAAGTCCAAAAAGATCTGATAGAATTATCTGGCTGAGTGTCAGCCTTTATAGGAAATAGTTATTTTGGATGATTCACAGTGACTGATTTTTTTGCTGCTGCTTCAATAATAAACACACTGTTTCGATGACTCTTAGAAACAAATCCTGCAGTCCTCACTCAGCAGAACTCCTCTTGACTTCAATAAGCTTTCCTGAGCAAGTTTTGAAAAATGGCTTCAGTATTTGGCTCAAAATAAGCTACCTGAAATGTGTGTCTTTTTCAAAACATTAATAAAATGTGTTGATTTTATTTACTTTTAAAATGACATTTTTCAATAACTTTGCCAACCTCCCCCAGCCAACCCAAGAAAAAACCTCACCATTGCTGGAACTAAATGTCCTTCAGGCATTTGATTTTTCTCAAGAATGCCAGGACCAAAATTCTTTTCTCAAGTGTTTGTGAACTGGAAAAAATGTGTATTCTGGTTTCTGGCACATGCATAAGCACAAGTTGGCTACTTTTCCTCTGCATATTTTAATGGTCATAATAGGTTTCCATTACTTGTTGATTCCTGTTAATAATGTAGCATCAAGGGAAAACAGTAAAAGAAAGGCTGATAAAATTCTACTCACGTGTAGCAAATGGAAAGTTGGATGGGTGGAATTTTATGGCTTAGCACAATGAAAGGCTCCTTTTGGTGGGTCAAGACATGCTACTGTAATAAACTCAGTCAATACTAGCATGTGGCGTTTTTACTGCAATGAATATGTACCCGAAGGGGAAGATAAAATTTGACACTGAGGTTCTGCTTCAGTTCTGGATGCACCTGCTTCTTGTGAATGGCAGAAGGATGTGTGACAGCTGCTTATCTACTCATTCAGAACTGGAGATGGCTTCTGGATGCAGCTGGAGAAACTGGAAGCGCTGTTGAAAAGCAGAGAAAGAGAAGGGCTAAGGTTAGGGATAAGATTATTTTTCTGAGAATGATACTAAATTTCTAGCTTAGTATTAGAAAAAAGTGATTTTTTGGTATCTCCTTATTGTTGTGACACAACAATAAGGTATGGACAGTGTTTCTTTCACACCACACGCAGTGTGATAGTAGGTTGGAGGAAAGTGTAGGTAGAACAACACATGAACTGGAATTGAAGTTGAAAGATTCTGGCTGCCCAGATCGTGGCTTTTTCACCAATACAGATGCCTGATAAAGAGTTGTTTAACCACAACTGACTTTTTTGTCCCTGTTGTATGGGAAACAAGAAATTACAAAAGCTTCAGAAGTTCAGGCAAAATATAACACTTCAGCAACGTAGCCCAGAAAGGGACTTTTAACACACACTGTCACTGGATCATACAAGAACCCTCAGGCAGGACAGGCTGTGGTGAAGGCAGCAGGGCTTTTTAAAAACACTATTTTTCATTTCTGCTACACATCCCACTGCTTCTGCTGAACTTATTGCTCTTGTTTTCCTGAGCATGTAGCCTTTCTCTCAGGGGGGACGAATTTGATTCATCACCATTCATTTTTTCTCTTCACCTCTTAAAAAGCATTGCTCTTTTCCTTAATTGTTTCTTGTAACTTACTATTGCATTTTTCACTGAAATAGCTAAATTGCATTAGACCACCTTCTTAAGTTCTGGTTTCCATACAGGGATTGACAAATGCAAATGGTACCTTCATATTTTTTCCTCTATGGCAATTCTCATGTAGTTAGGAACAAGAAACTGAGGTGAGAGGTAGCAATTATTTAGATAACAATTGCTTGGTGCTTCTGGAAACCCCAGAGCAAATTCCTTCTCTTTGAAGGTAGCACAGACACAGACATTCGCTGATGGGCAGAAATAATCTTCTGTCCTCAGTGATTTCTGTGCTGGATATGCAGATGTGCTCTAGGCAAGTTCCCATGTTAAGGTCAATGAATAGAGAACTCCAGGCAATTTCAAGATACTTCAAAACTTTATAGTCCAGTCAATGACACTGCAATAGGATCAACAGATAAATTTGTAAGTCTGTTGCTCTTGCTATTAGATGTCATGTGTAATGCATCTAAGTTACTTATACCTTTTAAAAATTTTATGAATACAGTGCTAAAATTTAGCAAATCTCAGCTAAATATAAAAGAATAATTGTAATAAATTATTATAAATTTTTGTTTATTTCATATGCACATCTAAAACACTGTAAGTGCTTGTAAAGTATTCTGACGAAATGATATTTGATAAAATTCTCTAATTGTGGGAATATGAAATACGTTGCTTATGGTTTGGTCAACCAGCAGCTTTTCAATCCCTTTGTTTTGAATCTTTCTTCAGGAAAGGATTTGGGTTCAGTTTTTCCGTTTGATACCTACTGTGAGGGTATTGTGTGAACAACACCTGTTTGAGAGGATTGAATCGTGTTTTTTTTTTTTCTCCATCCTGAATATTTGCATTCAGTTACATGGCTTGGCTGAGTTTTCAATGTTAAATGAGTTTGAGTATTTGTTTTACTTCTTTAGAGCACTGTGTGACACTCAAACTGTGTGCTGAATTCCTGCATTGGGAACTGACATCAATTGCATTTGAGTATATTTGAAACTGTATTTTACTAGTATCCAAACAGTGGATGTGCATATCTATTCTTTTTGAATCAACCCAGTTATGATTTGGGAAAGTTTGTTAAGAAGTTGATTTTTTTCTATAGTTCTTTACTTTTACTGCCTAGTGTTACTCCAGCAAGATTAGTGCCACAAGGATGCTTCTGGGGGTATGTGCAGTGCAATTGTTATCCTAGAAACCTGTTTCACTGAGCTACATGTTGAGTTGTTATTAATCACTTTATTTATTTTTTAAATAAACAGAACAGCTTTTGTAATACCCATGGAAAAAATATTTCTCAATTCTACGTGCTGTAAACCTACATAATGCTCAATATATTAATCTCCATTAGAAATTCTGCAGCCAATAATGGCTTTGTACTAATCTCTGGTGCAGGGACTTGCTACCAAATTCATTTTTCACATTGTCTTAAAGTTGTTTCTGGGGCTTTCTTGCAAGCCTATCCCTGAATTTTGTTCTTGTATTTGTATTAAGAGGAATAGTGCCTTTGGTGAAAGTTGCTGCAGTCATTGCCAGACTAGTGGGAGAGAATTTACTAGGCAGGTTCTTACACAAAATACAACCTATGAATAGGCAGTAATTTCAGCATCTGGAAGTTGCTTTAAAATCAATCTTTAATTACAGATGGAATTTCAGCTCCCCAGGACCAAGCTTGATCTCAATGGCATGCATCCTTGCCTTATACTGGTATTGATTCTTGTGAGGCTTTTTGATATTTCATGCTGGAAAAACAGTAGTGGATGACTTTCACTTTGATTTAAAAAAAAAAAAAAAGGCCCCAAAAAGCAGATACCAAATCAATCATGTTGATTTAGAAACTGTTAAATTGAACTTTTGTGCTCTGCATATGACCATAAAATACGACAAGCTTATGTTTTATAGGAATTGCTCTCAAATGATTAAAATGAGCCTCTGTCAAGGTGACGACTTGGGGACATAAGCTGTGAGGATTTATTGCTTGGCTGCAAAGTAAAAAAAATTGCCTAAATTTTGTGAAAGTATTTTTAATTTTTCAGTTGTGATGATTGGTACCTCAATTAGTTTTCTAGTGGAAGTTTTACTTGAATATTTGTATATGAATTTAAATTTATACTTTTGTAAACTTAAATTTACAAAAGCTTTTAATTTTTAATTTATAATTTTGTAAATTGCTGTGTTCAGTTAAAACTTCTGAAGTTTCCCATTCTTCAACGGTCTAGTGATTCCATTCCCTATCAATCTTTTCAGGGATCTATAATTCAGTTACCTAGATTACATGCTTAAAATTTCAGTGTAATCTCCCATAAGTGTCACAACTGGACTGGACGACTGAAACAATCCTGCATGTGTCTTCAACAAAGACTGCATGTCTGGAATATGGAATGATCTATGCCATGCTTTCTATCATCATGAAATCTAGAATTGCAGCTATTTATTATATCATCATCATTATGTTATACAAACCAAATATCAAGACATGAAAGTAAATTAAACTTTGCTACATTTTCCAAATTAATTCTGAAAATTTTCAGATATTTACAATAAAATGATATTATTTGGTGGAACTTTTTGTTTATCCAATGTGTTAAGTTTATCCCCCCACCCTTACAACTAAATTAACTATTGTTTGCTTTCAATTGTAGATGCAGTAATATATTTCAAAATTAAGTAAAATGGGTAATTGAAAGTTTCTCCATGGTCATGCCCCATGGCAGAAGGGTTGAGCTAGATGATCTTTAAAGGTCCCTTTCAACCCAAGCCGTTCTATGATTCTGTGATTCTAAGATAAGAAAATACCCCTAAGATAAGAAAATATTTCTTTCAATTCAAATAGGAATTTCACTGAAATTATTCAACACTAGATTGTATCTACTGACACATTCAAGGGATCTACAGAGGCAGCAGAGAAGAAGATTCACTTTACATTAGACAAGAGAATTGATCATTTCTTCAGACATTCTAAGTGCACTTAATAGTAACTATCACAGAATGATATAGGGTTGGAAGGGATCTCTGGAGATCATCTAGTCCAACCTCCAGCTATAGTCCAACCACCAGCTATAGTCCAACTGTAACCTTGCTCACAGCCATCCAGGGCTCAGATAAGATACATCAGGTTTCCCCATGGCACACAGACTCTATTTTTCCCCCTGCTGCATTCCACGTGTCCCCCAGTTATAAATGTATCCAGGAATTTGTGTCCTTTGCCTCTGTAGTGATAGATGGAGATTACTTAAGGGCACAATTTTTTCTCTCTTGTGTGAGCATTTCAGGAGACATGAGGCTTCATTTTGGAATAATTACAGTCACATAGGTGTAAAATTGAAGTTAGTATAATTGAAAATTAATGTTAAGTCTTTAAAACTGAAAGTGAAAACTTTTCACTTTAAAAACAATTTTTAATATATATTATCTAATAAACAAATAAGTTTAAGTAATAAGAAATTTAATTTCTGAACTTCTGTTCATTGGCTACCATTAATTCTCTGCTCTTTATACTGTGTCTTAATGACTGTAACTCATAATGAGTAACAGTATCTTTTTTGTCTTTCTGTATATATTGTCATATGTAATGCCTGTATCCTATGTTAAAGTCATGTAAGTAACCTATTTCTAAAATGTTCAGGATATGGCTTATTGAGACTTCTGTGGAAGGTGCCACTCATTTATGTGCATGATGTTCTACATGTATGTATATCATTGCATCTTCTCCCATCCTTTTTGTTGCCTTTAATCCTGAACAACACTTGAGCAAGAATGGTGTGTCATTTTCAAGATATAATAGTCTCTAGTGTGTGCTTTTGTTTTTTCTTGGTTGGGGCTATTCCAAAAGATATTCTGTTGTGTAAAATGAGTCTACAGTCTTGGGTTCTAACCATTCTTGACATGCTGCCAACTAGACATGATTACCAAGAAATTGCATTTTCTCTTTTGTGTATTGCAGCCACTACAGAAGAATTTTCCTCTGCTATATAATCAGGCAAGGCGTGTTTTTTTTAAATCTGGATCATGATTCTTGATATACATGCCATTTTCCATACAAACTACAAATTAACTTCCTTTAGAGGTAAGGCAACTGCTACCTTTTTTTTCAATAAGCATCAAGAATCCACAGACATATTTAGGACATGAGATAGACACTGCTAGGTAGGCTGAGAGCCTGGCCATCAGGTCCTCCAGCTCTTGCTAAGCTCTCAGTAGATAAAATGTTGTCTTGAATATTCAAGTCAGAAGGAGTTATGCCTTCAATTTGAGCATGTCCAGGATTTCAGCTCATAAATCCGAAACTCATTTTATAGCATAAATCTCTTCCAGACCGCACCATGGTGAGAAGGAAGTATTGTTTTTCTTCCAGAGTGATTGATCAGGACTTGTCCTTCTATTTTACATGATCTAGGAAGCATGTGTCTGAAAGCACATGTGCCAGAGATCAAACATTCATCTTTGTAGTGCTACTGAGAACCTATTTGCCTCCTGTGTTTTAGGCCGAAATATATGAAGTCTTTTAATCAAGATTGGGCAACTGGACTGAAGTGACGAACTTTGCAAGTACTTGGAAGTTTGTTCTTTGAGTTTCATATTTCACTTTGCTGTGCTATTTCCTGTTTCTGACCAGAAGCAGAGGCTTCACATGAAACCTGTCTCCTATGTAGTTCTTAGCCTCCGTAGAACAAATTTCCAAAAAGGTATGATATTTTGTAATGGAACTGAGAGATTTAGAGAGTGCATTTGCAGATTACATCAGCATCTCAACTTTTGGCTACTGATTATCTGATGCAAATCTCTGCATCTCTGAAGACTTGTCTACCACCCTTTTATCTGAATTATGATGCTTGCCAGAGGCTTTGTAGCAACTGGAATTTTAGTCTGAAAATATTCACTGGGTCTTTTTAAACTGTGTCTTGGTGCAGCAATATATAAGCAAATAACTATCTAAAAAGGTTTTCATATAAAATGAATTAGCTATTGTGGCTCGCCATCTGTCAGATATCCTATGCCTGAGGTCACTGGCTTAGACCTTGACAACAGTGATGAGATTAGCTTGTCATGCCTGGTGTTGAGTTGCAAATGTCTGGATTTGGCTTCTACTGGCAGTAGCTCTAACGATAGGGCATCAGATCAAAACAACGAAAGAAAATTTGCTTTCTTTCCAAAGGCACATCACACTTCTTTGGTCTCTGCACTTACTAAACTGCCCAAGTAGAAAACCGGTGGCCGGGTGCAATTGGCACAATGCCATTTAAAGCCTAGCACATCACAGCACTCTTTAAGTCTTTTTGGAAATACCTCTGCTGCCCAGCAGCGCTCGCTTTCCACCAGTTGCTGCCCCACATGCTAGTGCCAATCAGCTGCATTTGCCGTAGCACATTCCAAAATTTACTAATTAATCTCTGCACTAAACCCCACTGGTGGCCGGTTGCCATTTGAAGTGATCATCATCTTTTATTTAAAGACATAGTGACCCCATGGTGAAACTTGGATCTTATTTGTTAAAAAAAAAAAAAAAAAAAGGGTGCCAATTTCAGGTAACTAAATCCACTTTAAATCAATTTCAATACCAGTTAGGGTTTGGTTTAGGTTTTGGTTTTTTTAAACTGGAAAGAGGCACAATTTTTAAAAGTTTGAGAGTGTTTGTATTAGACATACAAAGTTATTTCAACGTTAATCGTCAGGAACCAAGAGAACTCTTGCATTTTGACCTAGGAGCTACATTCAGCAGAAGGTATGAGATACAAAGTTCTGGATGAAAAAAGACCATTAATTTCTTGTCAAACAGCATACGTGCTTTGAAGTTACATGTTTTAACGATTCCAGCTTATTTCTACATTTCGTATGAGGCTTTAAATACCACTTCGGCTCAGCCCGGCCTCTGGCAGCACCGTCACGGGCTGCTCTCATTCCGCAGCGCGTACTGGCTCTGTGACCTTCACAGTGACCTCTGCAAAAGCAGTTGTGCTTTTTACTGTGGTGTAAATCCTCACAGACAAGTCAAACCTGTTCTTTTTGGCATCCAGCCCTTTAGATGAATACTCTGTGGAGATTTATTATGAAAGGGGAATGAAGGGGCATTATTGCACAACGTTCATCCCTCACATACGACTAAGTTCCATCTTTTACAACTTCTGGAGGCTTTTAAATAAACAGGTTTTCTTAATTACACAAGTCTTTCTTGCTTCTCACCCATTTTCTGTAATTAAAATTCACCGTTGTTTACAAAAGAGTAGATACACCTGAAAATAAAAAAACCCAAACATGTGTGCTAAGGTGTTTTATATCATTATTAATAAGTAATATTCATACTTCCTGTTAGTGTACACGAGGGATTAGCGTTTCCTAGCACACCATCCACTTACAACACTGAAGTATTATTCCACATTGTAGCAACACACGTTGCCCTAAAAGGGTCCATTAATTATTTTTTGTAATGCCATGAAGTCGCTGCAGGATATTAGACTGTCTCCGTAAGAAATATACCCCTATGGTACAATGATGGATGGCGAAGCTTGCAGGTTTTTAATTAGATTTCAGAACAGTAAGAGGGTATTTACAAAGTTATTTTCTGGGGCAGATCGG
>JAOXNG010000031.1:31461500-31482262 GCA_028566535.1 Scolopax minor | reverse complement strand
GGGAGGTGGTTGAGGCACCATCCCTGGAGGTATTCAAGAGCCGAGTTGACATGGTTTAGTGTTGGGTTGGTGGTGTTTTTTGTGTGGTGTGGATTTTTTTTGTTTGGTTGGGCTTTTTTGTCTCTTTTTGTGGCATCTTTTTTCGTTTTCCCCATTGGTTGGACTAGATGACCTTAAAAGATCCATTTCAACCTAGGTGATTCTGTGATTCCAAAAAGGATCCATCTTAACTTTCCAGCAGTAGTACTTCTGCAAATACCTTTTGTTTGAATCTTCTTTGAATCTTGTTTGAATCTCTGAAATTATGAAAGTTCTTTCAGAGGTTTTTTAAAAGTGCAACCAAATTCTCTGCTCTTGTTCTTAATTAGCAGGTATCTGATGATGGGTAATTGCCTTCTAGATGAAATCTGTTTCTCAATAGGGATGTTTTAGCTAGAGGCAATATCATAATAGAAGTGACAACTTCTGAAAATATCCCCTGCCTGAAGAACTGGATAGCTTCAAGCTGCCTCTTAGTGTCTCACTCTAGAGCAGATAGGTTTAGCCTAGGGATAGGATCTGCTTAGTGGAAAATTATCTTCTATAAGGTATGAACTACTGTTATGTAAGAGTTGACAGTATAATCTGTTATACTGTAAAATGTTTCTGTATTTTCTTGTTTAGGTGCTATAAAGTTCGGCCTAGGAATACTTATTTCATGTATTCCTGGTCTTGCCTGAAACCCCTTCTCCGAAAATACAGGGTAATACACAGGGGGTCAATACATGGAGAGCTGTAGTCACACAGTTACTTCCACCAGCTCTGGCTTTGGAGTGTTCCCAGACACTCTGGATGCAGCCTAGTACAAGTCTGTCTTGAAAGGCTTTTGAAGAGTGAAACAAATGGGGTTTTGTGTTTATAATACTCTCATATCATTTTAAGTTACCAGGTTTGGGTCAACTGAGCTGCAATAAGTAAGTAAACTTACTCTTGCTCTCTGTCTGTAGATTATGCCTGTGCACTCCAGAAGGATATCCTGCTGCAAGGACGCTTGTATCTCTCTGAAAACTGGCTCTGTTTCCACAGCAACATTTTCCGATGGGAGACCACAGTAAGATCTCGTAGCTCGTGTGAATCCCACCTCTTTTTTTTTTATGTTGGACTGTTGGAATATGAGAGTCCCTCAAACAAATATTACCGTGTCAATCTCATGCTAGTAAATATGTGCTGAAAAGAAAGAGCCTGCATCTCTGAGTGGAAATGCAGATCCGTTGCTCTGTGAAATGAAAATAGCATTGGAGACATCTGATGGCAGAAGTAAGCCTGCTCAGCCTAGCCAGGAGCTCAGGAGTTATGCTAAAGCTGATCTTTTACATTTCTGGCTGATGCCTTGCCTCTCCTTCCCAAGCAGAGTTGCTCTTAAAGGGATGTAACACACACAGTGTTCTCCTGTAAGACCAGGAGCATGATACAGTACATGGTGCTGCCCTGTTTTGAGAACTCTCTAGCGTAACCTTAATTAGTTTAGTTTCATATGCAAATGCCATCATCCAAGAACAGCTGAAGAAATCTATAAACGATCTCTACAAGTTCTCATATTGTGGTCTGTAGCTTTTGAACAGCGTGAACAAAAGTATATATTTGTGATATGTTATCCTATTTAAATTAGGTTAATGAGTTAAAACTTTGAAGTGGTAGAAATAGAAATGTAGAAATTGCTGTGGAAATAGCACGAGAGAGTGAATGAGAAAGGGAAGGTAACCTAGTTAATAGGCGATTGAGATATATCAAAATGTTTTGCATTTGTGAGACTGCTCATATCTTAATCTCTTGAATTCTACCATACATGCTTTGAAATACACAGGACAGACAAAAAATAGCTTGTGTGTTTAAGACAAAGAGGGTACATAGAAATGCTTACCTGGAAACTAAGCTTAATTTCATCAGATGGTTTTGATGATTGCATGTTTCTTATTGTAGACTTGAGGTTATTAATTTTTTTAAAAATCCTTTTGAAATGAATATATAAACTTAATCAAAGACTGATTTCTTTTCTGCCAAAACAGCATACATCCTGGTAACCTCTGCCCGTGTGGCAGAGCAATATTTTAAGTCATCAGCTGCAATGCTACAGCCAGACTTCAGGATCTCCTTAGCAGGCTATGTAGATGCAGAGAGAGTGGAGGACTTCTTACACACAGGAAAAAGCAAAAAAAAAACCCAGCCCTGTGTGTTCTTCCTTTCTCTAAGCTGAATGGCAGCACAGCCTTATCTTCAAGGGAAGGTGGTAGGGTGAATAGAAGTGGCTTGTTGCAGCCAGTCAGACCGTACTCTTCCAAACAGAAACATTTCAAGTACTACTATGCAAGGCAAACATGTTCAAGCAGGAAGATTTCTTTGCAGTATCTGGATGGCAAATAAAACTCTGAAAATGGACTGGATTGCAAACTTCTGTAGGATGACATGAACAAGATAGTCTGTTATCTGATTTATGTTCTACCTTATGTATAGTGTACTGATTGGGATTGGATATCAGATCTGTGGTTTGTATGTGGTTGGGTTTGTGCCCCTAATCCTCAAGTGCTGCTAGAGGAGCAGAAGGAAAGAAGAGAGAGTTACTTGCTTCCCTAGACCTACTATGAACGAAGAAGAAATGACTCTTCAGTCACCTTAACTTGCTTCTACTTTGGAATGCTTGCTGTTAAGGTTAGCAAGTGGGGGCAGTTTATCTCAACTGGTTTGCATCTCAGGGCTTAGGGTTAGTTTGAGCTCCTTTTGCATGTTCTGTGGCTTTTTAAATTTTCTTAGTCATAACAGTCATTTTAAATGTCTTACTAACCCTGCTTCTGCTTAGATTTCCATAGCCTTGAAGGACATCACTTTCATGACAAAGGAGAAGACTGCTCGGCTCATTCCAAACGCCATACAAATAGCAACAAAAGGAGAGAAGGTGAAAACCTGTATTTAAATATGGCTGTGGGCTTTTTTTAAATGATCATGTCCGGGACAGAGCACTTGTAGTTTTAAATTTGCATATGTAACTTTTGTCAAATCTTTAAATGTCGTTAGGGTTAGAAGACAGGCTTGGTCTTTTCATCTGTGCATATTGGCTTTATAATTCAACTTTAGTTTTACTGCAGAATAATGGTGCAGTAACCAGAAAGTAGGGAGGCTTTTGTCCCACTAATTCTCAAAGGAAAGCCATGTGAAAACTAAAAGTTCAGGGCCTGAATACAGAATGTGTGTCCTTGAGTATTACCATCTCACTGGATTTAAAGTGCCCCCAGAAGAAAATCGCTGAAAAAAACCAACCTGACAATCCATGGGGAATGTTCTTGTGTGCAATGCACTTCATGATATTTCTGTCAGTGCCTTGAAAACAATAATTCTTGGCTGCATACAGAGAATAGTCTTCCAAGGTGAATCTGGAGCTGTTCTTTGTGAACAGATTCCTCATGTTTGGCTGTTCCCTCTCAATTTATTAAATATTAACTTTAATCATCGAGGAAGATAAACCTATTTCTTTACTAAATGAACTTCTGATTAGGAAAGACCTTAATACTGCAAATGATGCATCTAATGTGATCTCCTACTTTTTAATTATTTTTATTTTGCATCTCATGTGAAAAGATTACTGAAAGGAATATGTGGTGGCAGGGCTGTGGCCTGTAAGAAATAGGCATATGCATCCCTGATTTGTTCCATCTCCTATTTGGAAGTGGGAGGAAGACTTAACTGTGTAGTTAGTTGAGGGGGAGCCCTTCCTTTATACCAAAGTTACAAAGATTCTAATTGACTGCCCAGAAAGCAAGTGTCTTTATATACTATGTGGAGATTGGGGAACTAACTCTCACTTACTAAGTGGTAAAAAGTGTGGAGTGTGAGAAATAGGAGCCTACGTTTATTGACTGTGAGAGGGAGTATGCCATTGAAAACCTTAAGATACTCAAGATACAAGGTTCTGGGTTTCTTGAAAATACCTACTAGGTTTCTTGAAAATACAAGTGAGCTTTCTGTATGTTGTTTTTCTTGCAGTTTTTCTTCACGTCATTCAGTGCAAGAGACAGAAGCTACCTCAGTATCTTCCGCTTATGGCAGAATGTGTTGCTGGATAAGGTAAGCTTCTTAGTGTCAGTACCTGTGGTTAAGTAGCAAAATAATCTTTTTCTAACATAAGCAGATGAGTCTTTGGAGGATAAGAGACTTTCCTTAATAAACTAGCTTTTCTTTCTGACACGGAAATCTAATCTGATTTCTTCAGCTGCTTGTACTTTAGATGCCAGAGATACTTCCCACCCTTTCCTTCTCACGCTGCCACCTACAACGTTGCTGTTGATGGAGTGTTTTGCCTTTGAAGATGAGCTGCCTGCTTCTCTTTGCTACACACTCAAGCAGATATTAGTAAATTGGCATGCATTTGCTTCAGGTTTTCTATGGCTAATTTGCAATCAAAAAAGCAAGAGACTTTCTCAGTGAAAGCTTTTTTCACTTTAAAGAAAAAGCCAAAAGTCACCTTCTCAGATAAGTAAGCTGAACCTTTGCCAACCAACTCATTATAACTCCCCTGACCTTGAATAAATGCAACAAAGGCAGGCTGTATGATATAGAAGTGTGTTTTGGCAACTTCTGCTAGTTAGCTTGATTTATATTGCAATTTGTGAACACTTAAGCTACTCTTCTTTCTAAAAATGTACTGACACTTTTGCAGAACATCACTGTAACGATGCAATTTTTGTAAACCAATTCCTTCCTGTTTATGGCTCTCGTTGTTTAAATATTTCAACACAGTTGCAACTGAATGCTGAAATATCCATATATAACTCTGCACTACAATGGTCCCCAAAGGCTTACAGCTGTTGTACTACTTATATGTAGTGCACACAGGTTTTTTGTTAGGTAAATTTTAAGGCAGACCAGAGGCACTTTTTGTCAAGCAAAAGCCGAAAATAAAGGGAAGTGCCAATTAAAGCAAAAATAAAGTTTTCTGAAAATGTCTTATCATTCATATCAAATACCAGTTAACCATATCATCATACCCGTCCTGCCTTAAGTCCAGCAGTAGCGCTGCAAACCCCACAATGTACTATGTCATCTTTGGACTGGAATGTGCAACTGGAATTAACCTTGTTTTCTTTTGTTAGGCAAACTTTGTGCTGTTTGGTATTAGTTTTTACTGTGTGTTTCTATTCTTTGTCACTAAAATGAGTGTCACATCAGGAAAATATTTTCACTTCAGTAACTAAAAGATAGATACAACAGTAGAATCCATGGACTGCATGTAAGATGGAATTAAGCCAGCAGGTTTTAGGGACTAGTGCATCAGAGTAGTGTGGGAACTCTCCTTGTTCTTTCTAACATTGCATCCTCACTCAAGTATGTTGAAAGATAAGTCTGTGTGTGAATTTCTGCTTGGAGCTCTCAGTTGTAAAAGGGAGTATTACCATGAGGTGTATGTAGGGTTTCTTAATGTGTAATGTTTGTAGCTGCTGCTTGAAACAGGATTTCTTGTTTGAGCACCTACTTCTGCAATGTAGTAGTAAAGTCTGACTCTCTGCTAGAATGTGTTTTGAGTCATCTGTCGTCCTGTTTTATGAATCTCTACATTTTAACCCAACTAGATCAAGCTGTAGAAGGGCACTGAGGAGGTGAAAGTAGAAACTGAAGTTGCTCGAGCTGGATCCACTGACTGTGGGTCAAAGACAGCTGTCCACTGACCTGTTGCTAAAAGAAAGCCAAAGTGCATCCAAGCAGTATTGCTGCTTTCTCATCACCCCCTGCAACATTTGAAAGAGATTTTGTTCACCTGAGGCTCTAGCATGATAACCAGTGCCCTGAGTAGATGAAGTCTGGGGTTTCTGGGCTCTAGTGATCAAAGGGATCCTGTCAGAATTTTTTAGGCTTGTGACAAAACCCCCAAATCTCACCCTGGAAGCAATTCTAAAAGGAGCTGATTTTAATTTTTGGTGTCTGCAAATAGCTAAATACTTTAAAGCCTGGGAGTAATGTAGTTATCTGGACTACATCTGCTAGACCTGGAGATCACATCCAAAAGTTAAATAAAGGCCTTCTGGCCTTTATATAACACTGGATGCAGCTGTCACTGTCACAGGGCTGGTTTGCGCCACCTGATGGTGGATAATTCCCAATTTGCAGGATTTGGGTCCAGAGAAGTGGAGTTGCAACTGCTCTCAAATCACATTTAGGCAGAGGTCATTTTCAGTCATTGGCTCTGCCCTCTTCAACACTTCTTGGACATAGATTTCGTGTTACAAGGTCTAACCTCTGAAGAGTGACCTATCTGCTTTACCTGATACACCTTAAGCTTTTACCACCTGCAGAACTTCTTGGTAGGTCAGCATGCCCTTTCCCAGATCTCCATCTTGTGGCCATTCTGCCTTGCACTTCTTAAATATTGCATGTCTTGGACAGTTGATTAGGTAGTCAGTCGTCTGTAAAGTCTGCCTTTCTATTAGAAATGACTCACATTGTGTAAGAAAAACAGTAAATGATTATGTGTGTTTCCATGCCTAGGCTTACTTTGGCCATCAAGATGCTCTACCCTAACTTTGTGTCGCTGTTCTGATGGAACTCCTTGTCCACTTAGCTGAGTTGTAATTCTCTAGCTCACAGCTTCTCCTTCAAATTTTGCTCAGAGTACAATACTGTGAATTTGGTGCCCTTCAACTTTGGTTCCTCTGGGAATCAGTGAGTACCTTCCTCTTAAGATGGTCCTGTCTTAGGCTGTTTTTAAAAAATGTATGTGTAAAGACTTTTTTTTATTTCAAGGAAAATTCCACCTTCCCCCCCCATTGCTATTGCAAAATGTGCTCAGAATGAGTCTCTTAGGCTTCTGCCTTGCCATTGTTTTTTAAATGCTCCTGGTCAAAGGAGGAAGCATCATGGAAAATAAGGAATCATTAATGTAGGTCTGGAAGAGACATGACACCGGTCTTGATAAAACAGATAGCTGCTTCCACATCCACTGAGGCTTTCAATAATACATCAGTTTATAAAATCAGCCAAAATTTCTTATGCAACAGGCTTTCCAGATTGGTAAATCAAGTTTAAGTAATGACTGCTGTTGACAATAAGAGCAATGCCATGTATGCTTTTGCTTTATTTTCCTGAGGTTTATGGGTGTCAAATATCCTTCCAGTTTAAGGGAGAAGGAACAAATTAAAATCTAATTAGGCAGGTCATTCAAATCCCGAACAAACACAGTGCTCCTTATTTCTAATGGAACAAGATCTTAACTTAATCAGTCTCAATTCCCATGAGTCCTCTTCCTTAGAGTTGGATTTATTTTCCTATTGTTCTTCTTATGCTTTGCTGGGTAGAGATTTGCACCTGTCTCCAGAGTCATTGTAGCAGGTAAGTCTAGAGGTGTGAGAAGGGACCAGAATTTCTGATGTGGCAAATGTCTGTCAGGAGAGCAGTTTTGCCTTCCCTGGCAGCTTCTCAGGGAAGGTTGTAAAAAAGATGTTTGTTTGCACCTTTGTGTGCAACAATGCTGTTTTAGAGATCAAAGAGGTCTTGGTTTGATTCTGACCTTCATGTTTGGGTGGTTAGAGGGGCAGTCTGCTGTTTTCCCTTGCAAACAATCGATCGGGCAGAATTCAACATCAGAGTTGCTTTTGGGAGTGCAGTTTGTGGTGGTGGGAATTGTCTCTGGGGTAAATCTGTACGGAGTGTCTTGTTCTTATTTCTGAACCTGTCCATAGGGGGCAAAAATCAGCAGCTTCACTTCATGTCAGCAGTTTTCTGTAGTATTGCTTGTGCCTTGCCACTGCTTTGGCTGGCTGTGAAACAAAAGTATTGATGTTTTATGCTCCCAGTTAAAAAGACAAAAACATCTCCCAGCTGCTTCTTGTAGCCTTTGTTTCTGTACTCAAAGAGAACTGAGGGGGGGGAGCAAAGAATGTTACCTTGAGTGGGCAAAGCAATTCATATTTAGGTTCAGCCTTTCAAGCTTCAGAGGTTCTCAAACCGTCCCCTCAGAAGCAGAAGTCTGACCCAGAAAATTTGTGCCATTCTTTGCCTTCACAACTAATCCTTTCTGATACAATAAAGCGAGTCTGGTTTGATCTTGGGCTGTGACCATTAACAACTTATTATATCTTGCTGAGCTAAGAATAATTGAGCAGAGCCCAAGAATGCTTTTTCAGAAGCAGAAGTTGGTAACATTGACTTCACAAAACCACAGGAAACCTCTTTATAGATTCCTAAAATGCATAGCTGAAAGTTTCTCTGCTTTCATCAAACCATTGAGCTCCTTGTACAGGGGCAGTCCAATTTGCCCACAGACTGGTGCAGAATGTGCTAGTGAATTTAATTAGCTACATTAGCTGTTTCCCAGTCTGTGGTGTGTTTTTTTTTTTTTTTAAATGTCTTGAAATAAAGGCACTGGCAATATCAGGCAGCAGAAGTGAAAGTGGTTTTGTCTGACCTTTAATTTCTGGCTGAAAGGCTTGCTATCAAAAGATAGACCTCAGTCTTTTGAAACTGCCTTAATGCCTGCTCCTGGTTTTTTGCCATTTAATGAAGACATCTGCAGGTGGTTGGTTGTGGTGATGAGTTTACTTCTCCAAAGTACAGCCTGCCTGGGGAATGCAAGGCACCCATATGTTGATGTGGGTGTTTTTAGCACAGCCTGCTTTGTCACTGGAACAGGCTGCCCAGGGAGGTCCTGGAGTCCCCTTCTCTGGAGATCTTCAAGACCTGCCTGGATGCAGTCCTGAGTGTTCTAGGGAGTTGGACTAGATGATCTCTGGAGGTCCCTTCCAACTTTGTTCAAACAATCTCTGAACTGTTATTTCTCTTGCATCTTTCTTGAGGAAGTTTCAGAAAGTGCTTGTCTTCAGAGACAGTCTGCATGGCCATCACTTTTCATGAGAATTAGTAATAGTTTTATGATTAGTACCCAGATTTTGTCTTTCAGATCTAAAGTGCCTCCTTCTTTCATCCTTTTGGTTTAACACTTGATACTTTTTGGAATTCACGTTCATCATTGCTATGTCAGGTTGTGATAGCCCAACTGCAATCCCATTATTTCCATATTTCATTTCATTCAGTTAATTTCCAGATTCAGATGCTACACCTTTTTTGGTCTTTGAGAAAAATTATCTCTGTTTTTTGTGGAAGGATTGCTGCCATGAGAAAAACTACCTGCAGTATTTTAAAATGTGTCTCTAAAAGGCAAATTCTGTTCTTGTTTATCTTATGGATCAGTATTTAAAGTTTGAGTAAACAGTATTTGGAGTGAACAATTATCTGCTTTGATTTGACTCCCTTAGGATGAGATTTGGTTGACTTGAAAGAAGGAAGATTAATTTCAAGAGAGCAACGTTCACTGTCCATTCAAACTTGCTTTGTTTGTACTCATCTGTATCTGAGGGTAAAGAATCTAGCAGACATCATATAGGAGAGAGGAGAAAAGGTGAGACCATAGTATGTGAAGGCCTTCCTGCTGCTTATGTTTGCCCACAGCAGAGTTGCTGTTAATTTATACCAATGTACGCTTGCTGAATTCAGGGCACAAGTTGGTTTGCAGAAGGACAAGACCTAGTTACACCAACAGAAGCAGAAAATACAGCTATCTAGGCTTACAGTTAGATATTCAGCTGTAAATGAAAAGAGGATTTACCAAATCTCAGACTCCCAACCAACATTCTGGCTTAGGCTGTGCCTATTGTGCATGGCTGGTCTGAAACTGTAACTACAAACTGTTAGAGTCCTGGACCATAATTTCCTTCTCTAGGGTTAAAAAAACCTTCAAAGAACTTAGATCAGAAGAAAGACAACTTGACTGTGTGAGATCTTCTTTTTGTAATGCATCTGGAACAGATATCCATCATACTTAAGACTGGACTGAGGGAGGGAGACTGACAGCAGAGTCAGTTCCAGACGACTGAACCATATCTAATGATATGAAGATGCCTCTCATGAGTTACAACAACAAAAAGTTTAGCTTAAATCACTATGGATTTAACAATCCAGCCCTTTAGGATCCTGTTCAGCCCATCTAGTTATATAAAAGAAAATAATGTGTTTTTTTTTCTTTTCCATGACAGCAGTGCTGCCAAGAAAGCTTTTCTATATTAAGGAGAGTTAAACCTGGAGCTAGGGACAAGAGAAAATGGATGTACCCTATGGAGGATCTTGCTTCCTTTGTTAATGGGAAAAAAAATAGATTTATTTTACTGCAGCTGCTGGCCTAGCTATTCAGACCAGATGTTTTTTACTTTCAGAAGAATGTTACCAGTTTCTCAGCCACACAATATTTTGAGTAGGTTGCATGTGAATGCTGACTTTGATACATGGAATGGTAACAGCAAATTTGTTTACAGGAAATTATATTCCAAACAGCACCAAACAGTCTGATGGACAGAAAAACTGCATAGACTTATGAAATTCACCCTTCAATAGAGCAGAAGCAACCTTAGTGGAGTGGAGTGGGGTAGAACATTGTTGTACAAATGCACAAGTTCCTATCGGAAACACACACATTTCATGTTTGATTTTGTCTTTTCTCTTGTGTCTCAGATCAGATATATTGCACACAACTTCTTCATAAGATGAGTTCACTGGACACCATTGAAATTATATACTTATGTAGGCACAATCTGAATACAACTACACTGATGGATGTGCAAAATTTACAAAATACTATATTTGTAGAACCTATTCTTCAGGGGTTTTGATGTATGAAAAGTTTTAGAGAATGGTTATAATTGTTTCTCTCTTCTTAGAAAGGGATGTAGGAAATTAATATCAGTTTCCAAATATAATAGGCTTCAAATATATTTCATTAGAATGTGGGCATTTGATTTAGTTCCCTCAGAGTCCGATTATGAGCCAAATTTTTTCCTTTCCCTGAAAGCACCAAAACCATGTTTTTGAAGCATAGTGACAGACATGCCTTTAGATTTATACTGAGGATGAGTTGTGCTGTGATGTCTGATTTATGACTGACCCTAATTTCTGACAGACCAAGCAGCACACGTTTACTTGTATGGACACCAGACTCTCTTATAGCAACAAATTTATCTGAACATGGAGTCTATTCTGTCACCCTTTTTCTGCTTTTTTTTTTTTTTTCCAATTTTTCACTCCAGGAGTGGACATTTTTCATTTCTCCAAGCAGGTCTCTATAAATATTTTGATGGAGCAGTCAGATCTTTTCTGGCTGTCTTCAAGAGATATAGTGATTTCATAAATTACTTCCCTTCATCTGATAGGAATTCCTGCTGCCTCAGCTGCTGTGAGGACATGTGCTAAAGGTCCCAGGATTTGACCCTACTTTTTCTCTAAGACAACTCTGTTGATTGACTCGAGGCTAGAAAAGTTTCTGTCACTGTAAGAGGTTGACTGGACTTGTAAGAAGGAACACAAGGTCCCTGACAATGTGGGCACTGATGCTGTGTTGTAGCACCTCCTGGAATGCTATGGAGTCAGGATCCAGAATCAGTCAGCTTCAAGCATTTTTCTGCAGGAGCACACTTACACCTGTACAGAAAGAGGATCCTGGATCACCACATTGTCTTTGGAGTGACACGTGATACTGTGTCTTCTGCCACCAGAGCAGTATCAGGGCATAAAAATTCTTCACTGAATGATTTTCATGGGGACACTGACTAAGCCTCTTCCCACACACAACAGACCATGAAATAATTACAGTGCCCTAATGGCACGTGGTCATAAATTCAGACAGTACACCTAACTGAAAAATGGGGATGGAAAATTATGATTTTTCAACTGCTTATTACATGCAATAACACTCTGGTCTTGGATTTAAAAACATCCCAGAAACAAACAAATGGGTTGTACAAAGGGTCAGCGAAACTTACAGCACACTCTCCTGTGCTCCAAACATGGAAACTGAAAAATAGGATTTTTACTGAATTACTACTGTATATCAGAATATTTCTTAATGCAATATGTACAATATTTTCTGTAAGAATAGAGCTTTTCAAGATAATGCTTTCCACTAAAGATGGCCCTGATACTGGACCTCACTATTCCAAGCTTTATGGGGAAAGAAAGTGGGTGGAGATCATGATCTACAACTAGATCCATGGCTACATTTTGGAAATGAAAAAACACTTGATTGCCTCTAAACTTTGAAATGTTGGTGCTAAAAATCTAGATATGCCTTCTGCCTTTGTGGCTGTGTTTTTTTCCTTTTATTCTTAAGTCCTACTCTCTCTCACACCATCTTTGAAATATAAGAGCCCTCAATTTATGCTGATTAGTTCCAGCATTGTTAATACTGTTCATCCTAAAAGCATAAGTCAGCATGGAAGGAAAATTGAGCAAAAGTCTTGTTCAAAAACAAGTTCATATGACAGGTACAGTACGTGTGGTTACCAGGTACAATCACCTCTATCTCTAGTAAGCAGATTGCAGTTGCAAGACATGAATTGCTATAACTTGGGATAGTTCCACAAATTTAAGTGGTGCTGCTTTGATTTATAGCAACAGGGACCTAGTCCTCATTGCTTTGCACGAGAAGAATAATATATCTCCTGCATATACTATATTTTCCTGCATATAACATTTTTGATTACCCTATATTCATTTTTACTGAAAAGAGTTGGTAATCCAAAATCACAGCTTCTAAGGAGGCTAGGGCTATTTTGCCAAGAACAACACCATATACCAGCTTTTACTTCAGGATGAAGCCTGTTAAGTATCTAGCACATTTGTTTTTCAACAAAATAGAGTTAATATATTATATGTGGCCCTTTAAAGGCTACATGGTTTCTGAAAAGGGCTCTTTTGGGATCAAATTGCATTCATTGCAGAACTTGATATAGAGATGCTGAAGCTCATTAAATAGCTTTATGGCATGTAGTCAATGCCACTACTACCACAAGACTACAAAATTTTTCCAAATTACAATTCCAGGCATATTTTGGTTTCTTCTGAGCAAAAACAAGTGACATTGTAGGAAACTATAGGCTAAGAAAAGAAGGAAATGGGATGTATTTCTCCATCTGCTAACTTGCAATATATTCTTTTGACCAACTTCTGCTTTAAGAATGGTTAAGTCTTTTTTCCCTTACAATACTTTATTACATTTAATCTGACATTCTTAATGTTTAATTTAATAACAGTACTTTTTAGTAAATACTAAAGCTTAGGGACTGGAATTGGAATTTAAGAAGAATTTAAGAATCAAATTTAAAACAGTGGTTTCCAAGTCTTCACTTAGTTACTGTTTATATAGTTCTTCAGCTATCCATGTAATTTCCAAAATCCCTGGGTAACAAAAATTTTGCTTCTGGACATGGACAGAAGCATTTCAGTTTTTGTTTGTTTGAGTATTTCAGCATCTATCCCAAACATAGTGATAGACTAGTAATTCCATATTTGCTTTGCTATAAGGCAATTTTTATTTTAGCTGCCAGGAAGGACTCCAGCTGACAACTGAAGATTGTAAGAATTACAAAAGTACATACATTTTTGGTAGCTTCACCTACGTTTGCACGGCCTCCTAAACATTTTGGAAGAAGCTGCCAATGTTGAGAGTTATTGTGTTATAATTCATCTGCAACTTCTGAGGATTCTTAGAGGTACCATGTCCATGTTAATTCTTTTAGGAACTCCCAAATCTGGTAGCCCAATAGAGGTGAGGCTGCCACAGGTCTGTGTTCGCAGGTCTAACCAGTAGTGAGTCTGAACATGTATTCATGATAGAAACACAAATGTGTACAAATTTACAGATATGCATGGCTGGTCACAGAGATCAACAGAGACACAGCATTCACACGAGCACAGAGAGAACCAATGGCTCCTCCTCTTTCTCTGGCAGCTCAGGATCAAAGCCCGTTAGTACAAAATATATAAGTATATACATATATAAGCAAACATAGGTCTGTACTAGCTAGTGTTAGACAGCTAGTCTACCCAGCCAGCCCAGGATCCCTTGGTTTCCCACATGCCTCACACACAGACACACACAGGCAGACAGGTCTCTCCAATGGCTGGCCCAAAACCTTATCAGTAGCTAACCTCCAAATCCCAAGGTCTCTCCAGTAGATGGCTTGGACCTCCTGATCCTCCAATAGCCAACTTTCAGACCTCTCTTATTCCTTTGATATCTGGCCCAGATTTAACAACCACATCGGTACTTATCCTAAGCATCTTATCCTATTTTCTGGCTAGTCTGGCTTGATGCTCAGTAGTGACTACACAGCAACTACACAGCAACATAAACAATTACAGAAATGCACACTCTCCAGTCTCTCCAGGTGTTGCCACCTCTCATACATGGGCCTTGATGCCCCATGGTCTTCCTCCAGTTACTGTATTTAGACATCTGTATATACAAAGACCTATGGAGTGGAGAGCATCTTACCCATGAGAAGAGTTGGAAATGGAGTTAAATGAGAAGATGGGATAGACTGTGCATGGCTAGACAAGCATATTGGCCAAATGCCAGGTTATAAATGGCTTTTATCCCCATTTTCCTCATTTCCCACACTTGTTCGTCCTTGAATTCTCCCTTTTCCTATCTTTGGTACTTAGCTTAAATTTCTCATAAATCTTGCACAATCCCACAACATTCATTCCCTGCATCCCAGAATTACTCTCTTACCCTTGAGCTAAACCCTCTCAGTATGAAAGATTTCTCAGAGAGCCTCTCCCACAGACTCACTAAGTCTCCCCAGCAACACCTTCTTTCTTCAAGTAGATTATTGGAGTTCCCCCATCTACCATTGTGTGTCTCTGCTCCTCTGTGTTCATGGAGACTGGTTTGTAGTCACATTACCCAACAAATTCCTCTGTATCTGAGGGTCTCTGGAAGATTTTTTCTGAAAGTCTGCTAGAGATAATTGGAAAGGAAGTGCGACAAGATACTAACAGATGGAGGAAGCAAAATACAATTGCAGCTTAGTTAATGCATCGTAGTTCCATTTGGTGCACAAATTAGAGCAACTTTTTTTCTTTTTTTACCCAAAAAACAGTTATCAAAGAGTAATGCTTTTAAAGGTAAAATCACAATTCTGCTTATACAGCCAGGAAAGAACTAATAATTTAAGACAAATGGCAATGGTAAATCAGGAAATTTGAGAAAATTATAGGAAAAGACCATGAAACAGATTTGAAAAATGTTTGATTGCTTTGTATTGTTTACTTTGTATTGATTGTATTGTATTGTTTGGTAGTTTACTACTACCATTGTGTAGTGAAATGGTGATGGAGAGGTGGTGATGGAGAAGCAGAGGATGGCTTGCTATGGATGATATATATTACAGCTGCTATTAATTCAGAGACTATCTCTAGGACGAGAATGTGATATCAGGAAATGCAACATAACATTCAAAATTGTGTTTTCCTATGCACGTAAATTTGGATTTTATTTCTGAAATTCTGCTCAGTGAAGTGTAACCTTATTTTTGCCCTGGGCCTGCTGTTATGCTCTGGGAGTAAGAGACGATGACTTTGATTAAGTGTCTGCTACAAGCTGTGAAAACTAAATGTCCAGCCCATGGGTTACAACAGGAGCTCCTACTAACTGAAAGCATAGTTTTCAGTTACATTCAGTTTACAGAGTTCAAGTAATTTTGTTTGCTTAAGAATGTCTTTCATGTTGCAGTGATAATATTGGCACACATTACTGAGAATTAAGAAGATAGGGAGCACAGTTCATTTTATTGACTCTGGGAACCTGTTTTTTGAGGAAAATTTTTAGAAATAACCTATGGACATGACTGAGCCTGGACCGTTAGATTGTAATCCCAACTCTGCTACCAAGTCACAGGCAAAGCAGGGCTACCTTGGGACAGACACTGCTTCAATGGGCTCAAGTTACCCAGAAATCCAGGATGCTAAAACCACACCATTGCTGTAGTCCAGAAACCGATTGCCTGAGTTAGTCTGCTGTTGGGCCCAGATTAATGTGCCCAAGCTCTCAGGCAGGGTTATTAAAAAGGATGCAGTTCAGGGCCATCTTGGCTTAAAGGCCTGGCTTTTGGTGGCTCTTGTCCTCCAGGAGCAGGTGTTTTGTCACTGTGATCCATTGCCTCTGGTCCTGGGCTCAGTGCAGGCTGAATGAACTCAGGTCTGCCCACACCCAATGGTGTAGAAGGCCTTCATACCTTCATACTGAAATCACTTTTTGAAACCTGTGGATTTAAATACTGATAGGTCCAGTGACAAAATATGTAATGCATATATAATGGTTAAATTAAATCCCAAGTCTGACCGACCTTTACAGATTTAAGTATGGCTAGGAACCTGGTTCTAAATTTTGCAGCTAGAAATAATATCTGTTCATTACATTATTACTATAGCATCTTATGTTTACATTAAGTATGCAAAGGAATAAAATTAATTTTTGAAAATGGTGCTATCAGTGACCATAAATTCAGTGTTTTGGATTTCCTGTTGGATAGTCTAGGACATGAAGCTGAACTTCTATGCAGGGACCAGGTGAATGAAATACACAAATAATCTTGATACACAGTTCATACGCTAAGCAAAAGAAAAGGATGCCCCATGAAATAATTATGTTGTGTTTTATGCTATTATTAAGAACTATGTAAACAGCAAAAAGGTTCTAACCTGATTTTGAAATTGATTCCATTATGAGTCATACAAACACATGGTAAGAGACAGCCCTTTCATCAAAGACTTTACAGTCTTCTGTCATGAGTTTTATTAAGACCCACTTCTTCACACCATTTTTGAGACAGAAAGGCAGCCAGCACTATAACTGCAAATCTAAACATAGAATGCTTTATGAATAACTTCATTGAGAGCCGTGCTTCTAAAGGTGCAACACAATGTTGACAATTTAAACAAAAAAATTAAAAAGAAGAAGAAGAGGCAATTATAATCTACTTATATGTTTTAACTGAGGTCCCAGTACAAATTCAAGGAGGAATAAAAGCTAAAGGTGAAAGATTAAAGACATGAAATGCTTTAGAGTAGAGTCATGTGATAAGAATTGAATGAGAAACATCATAAGAAGGGTGAGGGTTGAAGGAGAAAATGAAGTAAGAGGCAAGGGTAAGAGTGACTACATACTCTGAGTTGTATATTAATTTTCTGTTGTATTTAACAGACAGGGAATTTCTGGCATCATTCATATAAGAAAAGAATCCTTTGTCCATTTAAGTATGAAAATTTATAATCTCACCAGCATGCCAACATCAGAGCTAGAGAGAGATGAGAAATACATCCATCAGTAAGATAGGTATGGAGGTTTCTAACTAGTGCAAAGATTTTTCTTGTTTTGAAGCCAAATGAATGATTGCTAGCTCTAGTCCTGTAAACGGCTAATATAAATGGGACTATACAGGGAAGCAAAATTGCAACAGAGGTCTGGGTTTTCAATTTTAGCACAGTTGTTCTTTTGAAGTTTATTTCCAGTTGCCAGAGATATTCTGGATGAAATATGGAGGTTTTTTCCCATTAAAAATATTGTTAAATCTTGATTTTTTGGAAAATAAATTTTGCAGACAGCATTTTAAATATTTGATCATATAGTATAAATTTGGTTCAAATTTTTCATATTTTTCCTCCACAGCTATATGGGAAAGAGGGATTAGTCAGCGAAGAACTTACTTTTTGGAGCTGGACTTTGTGGCAGGTAGGTTCTCTGACAAACTGTAATCACAGAATTCTCACACATGCTTGAGCTCTTCTGTGGCTGAAAGTTATCCAAGAGCAAGACAACCAGAACTGTCGCGTGTTCAAAAGGCAGCAAGGGTGAGAGCTGAAGTCTAGGTAGTTGGCTAAGGGGTGGGCAGAAGGATAGTCTGGCACTCCTCCCATTTCTTCCTTGCTGATTGTGTTTGAATATGCTTTTCCCTTACATTAGACACTCAGATTTTCCTTTTCTTCTTCTTTTTAACTTTAAAAGCCACCTCACCTTTCCTTGAGTGCCCCATTTTCTCAACCCTAGTATTCTTCCAAGGCAGAGGAGTGTAAGTCAGAAGAGGCCAGAGGTACTGTTGCCTCACAGTAAAGTGGGCAAGAAGTAAAGGAGAATCAGGATTTTCAGGATCAGCCTAATTAATACACAGCTTCTTCAATATGCCTCCTTCAAGATGTCAGACTCTTTGAGGAGCATTATTTTTAATTGCTACTGGAGTCTTAAATTATTCCTTTATTTCTGGCAACAAAATATTTCCAACTGTCTCTTTTCCTTAACTTTTAAAAGGAAATGAAAAAATCAGTATGTATTTAGAAAGTCTTTAACAAAACACCTCACTGGCAGCTATTGGATTAGCCAACAAAATAACATTTGGAAAAACTGACTTCATTCAAAGTTCTTAATTTGCTGTTGTGCAAGTCTGTTATGAAGTGTGGGCAAATGTTAAAAAAAAGTTAAATAATGATATTCACTACAGGAACATAGGGTAGTTCTGATCCTTCTGATATTAGACATGTAGCACTGTCAGGGGGCCCTCTCCAAAATTATAGAAACAGGAAATTCAGTCCATGTTTTCTTGTCAGATAAAGCCTTTTTTTAATCGCTAGTAAAAGGAACTTTACCAATAAATCTGGAAAATGTAGGAAAAGGAACTTCAAATTTTTGGAGGAATCTGCACTGCAACAGAGCTAATACTGCTTCTGTGTTTCCCTCCGTGCGCTTTGATCAGCTTAGATGCTATGAAATGTGCTTGGGGCTATCTGTTATTACACTTACTACTGGAGTAATAATCACTATAACCTGAATGAAGAAGTTATTTTTGGCTTTACCTTAAGGATCTCAAGTACAAAAATGACTTGTGAAGATTCTATGAGACACTGAAACAGGTCAGCAAATCATGTACATACAAATTCAAGCTGGAAGTGAAGGTAAAGACATGGGTATTTGTTACTACTGCCTGACATAAGTAACTAGTGTCAAAATTAACCACCCTAATATATATTAAATTATTTTTCTTTTCAAGTCAAGGTACATATCTACATAGGTTAGATGCTGAATAAAATGTCTTCCAGAAATGAAAGAGTCTTCACTGTGCTAAGAGACATAGCACTGTTAATATGTATGAACACTGGAAAATCACATTTTCTTTCTTCAAATTTGAGAATAGTAAATTCTTGTGTTGAGCATCGAGGATTGGAAGTGTCTTTTTCAGGGAAAAGCATATGGTTTCTCACACAGGACTGCACAGTAGCCTATTATGACCGTCAGACTGCTGACTAAATGCAGAGAATGTAAAATCTGAAAAGTAGTTATAAGGCTACAGTTGAATAGCCAATTTGGGAATTAAAATTTAGTGTCAAAAGTGTTTTTTACCTGGACACCATATTCTCCTGCCACTTGAAATGAATAACTGACATTGACTTTTTAAAAATTGCTTGTCTCTAAAGGGGGAAAACAACGCCTTTGGGTATACAGTGCTTACCACAAATCATAGGCATGCTCTGTTCTTTGTTTTCTCAAGCTTGCCATCTCCTTCTTTAACCATGCTGATTTTTTTTAATTAATGCTGAATATTCATAGATACAAATTATTCTACAAGTGATTAATTTTGCAAGTGAAATTCTTATTCCCTGCCCAACATCATAAGAAAAAAAGACTGTAAGGATCTCCAGACAGAAGCAAAAGCCATTGAATTTAGTGCATTTAGTGCATATATAAATAAATATTTTTATACTTAAATGTATGTATCTACAAACACCATTCAGACTGCATTTTTCACTTTGTTTCTTGTTCACTATATTGTCTTCTACGTCAATAAAAGGACAATGGTGGGAAAAATTGGTTTACGAATTTAAGATAAACATAATATTAATCCAGGAGACAGGAAGATACAAAGGTTTATAAAATGATGACAAAAAGGAGAGAAACTAAGGTAGGTATTTCTAGTGTCCAAATGTATGAGACAAGTATTAGAAAAGCAGAAAAATCTCAAAAAAGATATAAGAATATAAGAAGCAAAGGTAAAGTGATGAGTGAGACGTTCTGTTACAGATGAGTGAAGATGTCATACTCTTAATGTATGCTTAACTAAAGATCAAATCATATGATCTTTTGCAACAGGAATAAAAGACCTTTAGATTCCATATAGATAGATTATATAAACAAAGTAGCTAAACTAATGAACCAAGGAAAAGCAAGTTGATTAATCTTTAGCTGTTATGACTGTGGTGAGGATTTGATTGCAAGCCAAGAAAAGCAACCATCATACGGAGCTTCTATTAATATTTCTAGCTGAGAAAGTATGTTGAGCTGCAGTTTTAATTAGGATTGTGAGTGAAAGACAGCAGAAAGTACCTTTCACTTTTAGGAAGAGATGAGTATGAAACATTTTCCATATTAGTTGGGAATGAAGTCTAGTATTGCATTAATTAAAGTTTAGCCATTTTCATTTTGTTGCTGATTTTTTTTTTTTTTGTGTACGGTGAACATCTTTTTGATTATTCATTAGACTATTATATTAAACCTTCTTATTCAAGGAAAGAAGGGTGTCTGAAAGGCATCTGAGCAGGAATAACATTTTTCTAGTGTCCAGAGAAATCTAGCTTACCTGAGTTGAATGTTTGAAAGACTGCTCTTAGAGAAGATGCCTTTATATTATAATAATTATTATTATTATAATTATTATACAAATAATTAGGTATAACTTGTAGCTTAGAAATCTAAAGGACTTTTTAAAAAATGTATATTTCTTAGGGAGCAGTATGTGAATGCCAAGCCCTTCATTTACCCCTTGGTCATATTTTCACTGCATTTCACTGAATTTTTTAGAGTTGGAAGGGACCATAGAGATCATCTAGTCCAACTCCCCTGCTGAAGCAGGATTTCCCAGAGCTAGAGC
>JAOXNG010000031.1:31442877-31456401 GCA_028566535.1 Scolopax minor | reverse complement strand
GGGAGGGACACCTCCCATTAGACCAGGTTGCTCAAAGCTGCATCTAGACTGGCCTTGAGCACCTCCAGGGATGGGGCACCCACAGCTTCTCTGGGCAACCTGTTCCAGTGTCTCACCATCCTCAAAGTACAGAATTTCTTTCTAATGTATAACCTAAATGTCCCCTCTTTCAGTTTACAACTGGTACCCCTCATCCTATCGCTACACTCCCTGATAAAGAGACGCTCCCCATCTCTCCTGTAGGCCCCTTTCAGTTACTGGAAGGCTGCCAGAAGGTCTTCCCGGAGCCTTCTCTTCTCCAGGCTGAACAACCCCAATTCTTTCAGCCTGTCCTCAAAGTGAGCTTGTCTCACAGTGAGCCCTTCCTAGTGCTTTGTCTGCCCGCCTGTCATCTACAGGGACCTGTTTCTCCCACAGCTCCTTGCTGACCTGCAGCTTGGGCATATGGATTCTGCCAAGTAGTAAGACAAACACTGGTGTATAAACTGAGTCCTTTATTTCATATGTAGTGACACTACCAAACAAAGAGTGGAAACCTTCTGCAGTGCTAAATTGTTCAGACTCTCTCTCTCAGCCAGCATAAACCCACACAATGAAAACTGAACCGAAGAAAGAAGGATGAGACTTCATAAAGTCCTCTGTCCTTCTGTGAAAGATGTAGAACACGAATGGAGTCTGATATCCTTGGGAATGCGTGAGGATTATGCAACTGCTGTATGACAATAATCACAGAATTGCTTTTCCAAATTCTGGATTAATTTTTGGGTTTTTTTTGGTTTTTTTGGTTTTTTTTGTTTTTTTTTTTTTTTTTTTTTTTAGTAAGGATAAAAGCATGACCTCTGTCTTTCCTTCTCTTTCAATTTGGAGTTACTAGCCAACAAATTCCTCAACTATGTCCTGGTTTCCTGATTCATATTTACAGAAAAGTACACATGCTCCCATCTATCATCTCTTTTCTGAGTGTGCAATATTATCCAAGAATATTTCATAGCAAATTAGAAATCCAGATGAGTCACTGGTTCCAACAGTGACCCAGATCTACCCATTTTATGTGTAAGAACATTTTGTACAAATATTTTACTTGATTTCATTAATTCCTGAGCTGGGATTCCTCATATTCAATAGGTAGAGGACTCAGAACAGGTGGATTGCCTTCTGCCTTTTCCTGGAGCTATGAGATGAGCATCAGTGATGGTACAATCACAGACAAATCATGTCACTTTGAACGTGTCAATGCTGTTCATGCCTGATCTGCTGAGTATTTTGAGTGGTCTGTATAACATGTAAAGTCTGGAATTGCACTCGTACCCAAGAGGAAATATTAGTGTTTTTCTTATGCCATTTTATGTTCACATTTTGGAAAAGGTTTTGTGTTCCAATGGTCAAAGCTAACTGCCTGAGAGTTGGGCTGGCTTTGCATCTTTACGAACATCAGTGTGAGACAAGGAAGTTTCCCTTGAATTTGTCAGTGTTTTTCTGTTCTGCTTATTCACGTACAGCTGATTTGCATCAGTCATAATGTTTAGATCAGCAGAATGTGCACTATGCTTTTATTGTAGAGTCGTCCTAGCCATTTATACTAATTTCTTCTCAGAAAATTTCTTCTGTGTTTAAAAAATATTTATAATTTTCAAAAAGGATCACCTAATCATCACTATCTCTACAAAGTATGTTCCATGATGAATTAGGAAATACATTCATTTGTTTAATTAGATAGATGTTAATTTCTTTAAATAAATCCTGTGCCTGTGTTTTACAACTAGTAATCAAACTGTTGCTGTAACCATGAGGGTCTGTTGATACAAATTAATCCAGATCTTTAGGGAAAAGTCATAGCTTTTGTTAGACTAGCTAACATAGCAAAAAGGTTTACTTTGTATGCTTTTCCAGCCACGCCAGTTTCCCTCAAAAAAATTGCATCATGTTATCTTACAAATCCTAGTAAGGTAAGTACAGAAAGTATCAAAGCCACAGAAAAAAAGACACAAAATAATTTAAAATATACATGAAAAAATGGATTCTATTAAATTTTTTTTTCAAATAATGAGGGATTTTACCTGTACACTGTCCTGCTAGACTATAAAGAATGAATTAAAGAGGATGATCTCTCTCTTATTTCTCTATAAGAGAGAATAAATGTGCAGTGCTTCCAGATACTTTGAAATAGCAGCTAAAGATGGAGTCCAATTTACATGCTTGGAAAAGATTTACCTGTTCCAGGCAATAAGTGGTCCCATCAGTTGCACCATTGGTACATGTCCCCTAACTATAGGTTTTTTCATATATCACGTTAGTGATAACACATTTTGTGTCTTCTCATTTATAGTTTGGACTTTCACATCAGACAAGTGAGGTTTCAGGACTGCATAGACTTGTTTTGATCTGCTGAGGTAACTGCTTCTTTCTTTTATATAAATTTTGTTTTATAAAATTTAATCAATGCATATCTGTATTGCTAAGAAATTCCCGATTCATCTAATGAAAAGAATTCATTTGTGATATTAAAAGTGTTAGAAATTATAGAAACTATATAAAAGTTATAAATTATATGAATTGTATAAGTCACTAAGAAGAGAGTCCTGCGGCATCTGTTTTCTCTCAGGAGATAATCTCACTGAAATCAGGGGAAGTGCACAGGACAGAGATGATATCTCCATAATGCTTTATGAGCATTACAATAAACTTTAACCCATTTTTCACAGGATCTACAGGTTCTGGGGTTGTATGTTCTGTAGGGAGATTTCTTAGTTTTTCAAGGTATGAGTTCATGGTGCCTGGCCAGTTCCCACAAACTGCCGATTCAAAGAAAAAGCCTGCAAACTGAGGTCCTTGGGTTTGACCTCCTTTGCATACTTCAAATCACCATTGTAATGACACTCTACCAGATATACAAGCTATTCCTAAGTGGGCATTTAAATATATTCCATTTAATTTTTCACTTGTTCCTTTTACAATTGAAAGGAATTTTTCATTTCAGAAACCAGATTGAAAACTTTTACAATTTTTTGGATGGTTTATTGTGATAAGTTCTAGAGATTGAATTTATTTCTCATTATTAAAATTACTCTACTTCAGGCTAGGACAGAGGCCTCCTGTTTGCACTTTGTGAAGAGGATCCAGAATAGTTGCTTATACTATCTATACTTTTATTCTGAGCACTATTTAAGACTGTATATACTGGCTATGGATATACAGGCAACTTCAAGCATTCATGCAAATAAAAGAACCCAGAAAACAATATCATTCATTGCCATTTCAAATCATATGGTTTGGACAATATATTAAAATATGGCACTCTGCATCACATAAAGAAAAACAGTAACTAAAAGCAGATTGCCAGATTTTGCAACACAACTCATGGAACAAAGAGAGAAATTTTATCTTTTGAAAAGGAAGATGATTATGTCCAGTTACTTTGAGCCAAATTTTCTATCTTCACTCTGCAATGAACGAAAAGTTGTTACACAGTAAAAAGTTTAAGACTTGAAAAGCTATTTTTAGGTCACATCCTCCTTATTACTAGAATGACGACTTTCTGGTCCTTCTGGTTGACAGAAAATCATATCCAGATCTAAATTCCAAGATTTTTTCCTCATGTTCTGTGATCTGCAGGAATTGTTTTCAAAGTGAAGATTGCTAGAGCTGACAAAGGAAGGCACCTTGTGCGTTCTGCTTATTTCAGAAAAGTGTGCAAGTAGATTTTGCTGCCATCAAACTTTGGGTTATCCGTAAAACCAAGCATGCCAGCATGGCCCTGGTGTGGGGTGGAACAGAGACACCCCTCTTCAGTGAGGGAGGCCCTTGTGCTTCCTTGTTTCTGTGGTAATCAGGGCCAGCTGAGGGTTGTTTACCCCATGGAGAGGGGTCAGGTGACCCAAATTGACCAATAGGGTGTCCCAGCCCATCTGCCATGCCCAGTATAAGAGCTGAGGGGCCAAGGGGTCAGGTTGGCTCTTTTTCAAGGACTTGTCTTTGATGGCTCTCTTTTGTCAAGGATGGATGTCTGAGGAGGACCTTGTCAGTTTGTCTACCTTCCATCACCGTTGGTGAGTTCTGGAACCCAGTTCCCCTTCCTCACTGAGTCCAGTCTGAAACTTTGCAGGGATTGCCAGTGACATCTTCCTGGGAGCTTGATACAGTTTTGTTTATATTCATATATATTGTATCTTTTTTATTGTTTCCTTTTTTATTTTATTATTATATTTTTTTAAAGTAGTTTAGTTTTTCCTAACCTGTGGCTGTGTGCTTTTCCCCCTTTCCCCTCCCCCTGGCTCCTGCTCAGGCCATAACAATTAGTGGGAGTTGTGATGAGTTGCACCTGGACTTTGGGGGATGGCTGGCAAGACACCTGGGGGACCTAGGTATTTTGTTCCTGTGAGAATATGGCTGTAGGTCAGTTATCTTACTCTATAAACAGTGGACAGCCCAAAAGTCCTTTGAGCTCTCCTACATGGCAGTGGGCTGCATGCCAGGATTTCCCCTTGAGTAGGGATGCTTGCTTAAGTCCTCAGAAGGACTTAACTTTTCTCTTGAATTTTTCCTTGAGTGAAGATAGTACTGTGAGTTCAGAGATTTTTAGATTGCAAAGGGTCAATGGTTGTTGTTTATTAGGGGAATGTGAAGCCTCTACCTTCTATGTCAGAGTCCAAAGTTAGCACAGTATTGAAATAATAAAAATTTTGCATGGATGTAAAATAGCATGAGGTATGTTGACCTTATTGCATATTGATTGCATTTTTCTGAGGCTGAACCTAACCCAGTATCTTAGGTATTTATGAGGAAGCAGTTGGAAACTCCGGCTAAGGAGGTGTTTTGAAAGTGTAAGGCTAATAGATAACTAAGTTGACTTAACATAGTTAGTGCTCTGTTGGGCCAAGCTTTGTTCTCTATTTTAAATCCTTGGCAAGTTTATGTTGGTGTGCTGTGAACCTGGGACTTCTTTCTATATCCATTGCATTCTTGCAACCTATTTAATCCAGTAGAAATGACTCTGATGGGGTTACACTGAGGAGGAGAAATTTTTGACCTCCTGGAGAGCAAGATATCTACATTCCATTTAAAAATGCCCAGATGACCAGTAAGTCACTTCTAACACTGCAGAAAGTCTCAAGTTCTCAATAGCTTCCACTGGTATAAATAATTATGATGGATAAAATCACTGCTAATGCTACAGACTGTGAAGCATCAATGGGCATAACTAATACAGATATCATATTGGCAGTAAGCATGGCTTCCTGCATGCTAGATTTACTGGACTAACATTTTAAATATTAACTGTGAGTAGTGACAATTTTAGTCTCCATTTCACTTTGATTTTGCTGAAGAAAATAAATGATGAAAATAAAAACAGAGAAAAAATGTTATTGAATGTTGGGCAACTCAAAAGTAAGGTGCTAAGTTGTCTCTTCACTTGAAAAAATTAGGGGAAGAAACAGGTCTGATTACCCATATATTACTATGAATGTATTGTGCATGTGCTCAAGAATAATCACAAGTTCTTAAAATATTGCAGGAACTGCAAAGAAGCTCCAACAAATTATAAACAACTGAGGAAGCAATTTATTCTGTCAACTTTTGTTAAAAGGGGATTTCAGTGAAGATTGGAATTCAATAAATGCACAGACTGTATACACTAATACATCCACAAATGTATGTCACTGAAGGGAAAATGATGAGATACTGAAAACTGGTGTGTGTTTTTAACCTTATTCCATTCCAGTGGTTTTACTTTCTAAGAGGCATGTTTGTACATCTGGTTGGAGGAGAGAGATTAGGCTGAAAGGACACCTCTCTAACCATGACTGAGGGAAGAAAAACTAGAACACATTTCAAAAACATACTGAATAGATTAGCCATATGGTTTCAGTGTATTTCATTCATTTTTACAGACAGAAAACAAAAAACTTCTTTTATGGGCCAACATTCAGCTCCAGGATTTAGAGACTGCGAGTGCAGAAATATCAAGACATGACAAAATACAGAGTATGTGAACTGGGTAGAATAGTCACAACATGCTTGTTCACCGTAGCGCACCTGGCATTTAGATTCATTATTCATTTCCCTTCTCTAGGCTTCCTGATCATAGCTGCTTTCCAAGATATCAGACTCTGTCCCTGTTATATTTTACACTGTATACATGCATATACCAATGCTATAGTGAGACTGTGGCTCTTTCAACAATGTTACTGTCTTTAACATACTAACCATAAACAGTATTTTGGAATGTCTTTAAAGTGCTGAAGCATAAAATAATTCAATTTTTTTTAGTGATTTTTGTCAAGTGATAATCTTTGGTTAATCTCTGGCCAAAGTATGAATAATATTATGAACTTCGTTTTGCACAAAATCATAGGAAAAGGGCATGGGGAACAGCCACTGAACTGTGGCTACCTAGGAACTTGAAGCCAAGGACCATTCTGAGCAGTGAAGAGGTGTTTTATGTCTGAGTATATTCCTACACTCCATCTTGCTCCTTTCTTTTATGATTCTTATGTGGGCTTGTTGCATCCTGTGTAGAAGTTTGCTGTAAACTGTTTGGGATATGGAATGTGTCTTCCTGTGTATTTCCTCAGTTAAAATACTTAGTAAAAACAAGCAAGTTAAACCTACAGAGAAAAGCATGTAGCTGTATAGGAAGGACCAGAGTGAAACAGTGAAGCTATCCCTATTCAAACTCTGGGCAGGTTCTCTTTCGGATCTGCATCTAAACTCCATGATTCTGTGGGTCAGCTGGTGGCAGCCAACAGTCTAAAAGACAGTGTAATGGCAAAAAGAGAATTCTCCTAGGAAAATCAGTAAAACAATCCTCCTCCTGCCTTGTTATGGGAAGGAGTGGGTAATGTACATGTGGCTTTCCCATTGCCATGGTGGTTGAAGGCACACTATCCATCATCCTCAGGTCTGTCATGATGTTTCAGGTTTACTGTTTTGGCTTAGGAATACCAAGTAATGGTGTTTGTTTTTGGAAAAGTCAGCATAGTTTTAAATGAATGTCAGAAATTCTTGTTTTCTAAAATCACTCTCAGTATTAAAACCAACTACTGCCTCTTGGAAGCTAAATTCCACTCAGGATTATGTGGCCTTCTGTGAGTTAAGGGTTCTGAAAGAACCACATACTGGTCAGGGTGGTGCTAAAAGCACAGCCTGAATTTAGGCTGTGGTTTTCATTTGTGTCCTTGAGCCATGAGGACATTGTGTTATTTAAATATTAAGAAAAAAATGTTCATTGCTGCAGTGTTACTGTTAGCTTGAGGAGATGTTGTATCCTGGGCGTTGTGAGGACCTGCATGACAGCAGAGGTTGGAAACTTTGCAGAGTCTGTAAATGCACTGCTTCCTGAACAATGTAGGCAGAAGTCCACTTGGGGACAAAATATTTAGCATTATTGTCATTTTATTTGTTTAGCAGCCTATTAAGCTGCAGGGTAATTGACCCAGACATCCTTATTAGTAGTATTATTTTTTGGAAGCATCTGTTAAATTTAATGCTAACTGGCAATCTCGGAAGATGCCAAGGAAGAAATGATGGTAGAAATGTAACTGTAGTTCCATCCTTAGATCATGCTTATTTGAATAGTGGATTTTTTCAAGTTGGTTCCTTTCATGATTTAAATAACTTGTAGATGTGCTTAATATTTGCCATTTTTATATTATGTGTGATCAGTTTGCAATTTTCATGTATAAAGTAATCAAACATGATTTTGGAATAATACTTTACTTTCTAGCAATCTATTTATTGTATTTGATATTTAAAATTCAGACTGTTTTGATTGCATACACATGAAGTTAAGTATATTTTAGTTCCCACCTGTAGGCATTAGCAAAATAGTCTTGATATGCTCTCTTAGCCTCCTGTCTCCTGGATAATCTGAATAGGATTTAATTGGAGTAAATGGCTACTTTAGAATATTTCATCCACATAAAAGTAAGATTTATAGAATCCTGTTTGTCACAGAAATTGGATATTTTGAGTGTCTTGCCTGGCAATTTCTGACCTGTATCAGAATTAGCTCAAATACCTTTCATTTCTGTTTCAAGAAATGGATGAGCTTGTTAATGAAAAGTTGTGGGTGGTTTGTAAATCTTTTTCCAAACAAGTCTGTGAGATGATCAATCAACTACTGCATACTGCCAAAAGTCTCACAATTCAGCACTCAAACAACACTTTATTCATTCAGCACTTCTGTGCTCTGTAGGTGACAGTGCCTGAGGAGGTACAGTAAGGGAAACTGAAGGCTCCCTTCCTCATCTCTAAGATGCTTGGCTGCTTAGACTCCTAGGTAAGATGCTTTAAAATGGTGTGGAGACACAGTGTGGCAGTTGTGTATTTTTATGTAAGACTGTTTATTTTCAAAGCCTAAAGGAAAGGTGGTTAAGGTTTCCTGTATTCCATAAATACAGCTAGGTCACTGGATAGTATAACCTTGTGGTTGTCCAAGAGGAAATTCCATATAATTTTATGTGATTATTAGACGCTCTCTCAGCTTGTTTTCATCGTCTCCAGAAAGGCTGTTATGAGAAAAGTGAAAGGTTAAAGAGAAGTTAGGTCTCAGACCCAGGATGTATGTATCCCCCCCTACCTCCAGAGGAGTCAATGGAAAGTAAAGTTCAGCTTTTCACAGCAGGTGCTTTTCACCTCTGAAGATCAGCAGTGTCTGCACCAGCAGCGTTTCACTCCACTCCTTGTGGTAGTCATGAAATGGTGAAAATGATTTGAGACATTCTAATAATAATAACAATAGGGGATAGACTAAGAAATGAATGAAAGACCTCCATTGAACACTTGGTGCTAAGAGAAATGGTTTGGATGATCCAGTACCAAGATTCCTTCCTCAAAATAAATGTAAGTTAATAACCCAGCAGAACGTATTGGGACAAGAATCTACAAGCAGGACTGCAGTTTAGATAGGGATATCAGTGGGAAAAAATAAAGATCTGGTGGTTAGTTTTTGAAAATGAGTTTTAACCCCAATACATTGCGTGAAAGTTCATCTAGGAAGAGTAATTCTGTGTTTATAAATTGCCACTCCAGGTTTATTTGGAACAGACACAATATTCTTCATGCCTCATTCTGCCCATGGTTGGAGCTGCAGTTGTGAGCTTGTTACTTTTATTTTGGAGCAGGTGTCAGGATGTCATCTGTAGATCATATTTAGATGTTGGGGGAGATTTTAATCTCATTGAAGTCAGGGGAAATTCTGAAATAAAAATGTAGTTGGTCCAGATTTTATTGTGTTCTGAACATCTTAACATTGGCTCATCTTCTTTTTATCAGAGTTGGGTCTATTTCCAGTGCTGCCATAAAATGACTTGGATGAATATCAACAAAATGTATTTTATAGGTACTCTGCATTCAGATAATTGGCACTCTGTTCTACCTGTCAGATATGTGTATCTATAACAATTTTTTGGTAGTTTTTAGCATTATGCTTTTTTTGTAAAATAATTAATGGTTATACATGAGAGGAATTACAAGCAGTTTTTCCTTATGGTGAAATATGCAGATTATAGAGTTGTATACATGTGATGAATTTGAATGTTTCTGTCTACTGCCAAGAGCCTACTGGTCTTGTTGACATTCCTGCAGCTATCCCTGCAGTTAATTTAAATTTTGGAGTATTTCAATAATGCTGGCCTGACAACAAGATGATTTTTATCCTGTTGAAGAGTGAAAGGGTTCCTGTTGTTGTCCCTTCAGATTACCAAATTAACAGTGTGGGTGGACGTCCTCTCTGATGGAAGACTCAGATAGGTTCACTGCTATTTCTAACCAATGTGGTAGTTTTGGATGGCAGGATAGGAACACAAAGAGGACACCATCACTCTGGGTTAAGATAAACAAAATTTAGGGAGGTGATATGACATGTACGGAGCAGAGGTAATTGTACTTCTGTTTTTCTGTATTAGGGGCTTTTAAGGATCTTACATTCAGTATTTAGTAAGGGAAAACATCAAAATATTTGGTAGTAGACTTTAATCCATGAACTTTGCCTCCATTGAAGGACAGTAGTAATACAAAAATGGAGAGTAATTGCCCAAACTTTTCAAAGACCAGAAATCACAGACAGGCCAATTGAACTCATTAGGATAAGAATAACTTTTCATTTTACAAGTTAGTAACTGGGCATATTCAAAATAATTTTCTATCTCACAAGCCCCAAACCCCCAAACAATTATATGAGTTAAATTTTATACCAGGTATTTTAAAAAACCTAAGTATTAATTCAGGGAGAATCTGGATTTCTCTGAGGAATTTGACTCCTATACACTGTTTAAACATGAAAAAAATATTGTGCTTGTCTATTAGGTTTTGCAACATTAGACAAAACCTCCCTAATAATTTATATAACACAAGCAAAAAGTAAGATTGTGACATGGTAAGACTGACATTTTCTCTGTTCTACAAGGCAAATATAGTCTTTACTGAAAATACATTTAAATTATATACTAAAAGAGCTTGTAGCTGGGATTTCACTTCAAAACTTATCTGTACAGAGCACATTATACTTTTAGGGAAGTGACTTGAAATAAATATACTATGGTTACCATTAAATGTTCCCATTTGCTGAGAGTTACCACATGAAACATCTGAGATCACAACTGTTTCCCCTGCAATTTGAACAGGATATATGCTTGTGGTAATTTTGTGGTCACCAATGAGAAAGATCTTTGTGTCATTTCCACTGTACTTGGACACAGATTGGAAGGAAAAAAAAAAGCAACCATGCTTAAGATTTGATTGGAATAAAAGCAATCATCCCAAAAATCTAATCTGTACATTTAGCAGATCACTCACAAAAATACAGAGATGAAGAAACTTTTTACCTTTAGCTACTCAACTGAACTTCACATAAGTAGAAATGGATATATCCAAGCACTACAAAATGAGAAGATAAATTAAGGAAAACTCTAGTGGAGAAGAAATACTGCAGGCGTTATCTGCACGGGGATATTAGGTCCTCCACCAGTAAAAGTGTGTCAAGTAGGTGCAGTAAAGAAATACTCAGTATCTGCAGAATGTGTCCACCCCTACATCACCATCAGGGAAGTGAATCTGTTCTGTCACATTTAACTGTGATTTTCATATGCTGTCAGCAAAGATGCTTAGTGGCTGCATTTATCATGAGAAACAGCTCCTCTCTCTGCATTAATTTCTTTGATTCAAAATATTGCTTTAGGCAATGAGCTGCTCTTTCCAGGTTACACTCTCATAAGGAAATGAAAAACAGCTCATGCTGTAATAAGAACAGGTTTTTGATGTTTTCATCTTCTGATGTCCCAGAAATACCAGGAAATCAGCCACTTCAGAAGCAGGTACAGATCAAAAAAACAGGGTAAAATGTTTAGTCCAAGGGGTGAGTAAAGTTTCATTCATCTCAACCAATTCAACTGTTCCTCAGTCTTATCTCCCATGATTCTACAATGATTTCAGATGATTCTAAGACTGCTATTTCCCATCAGTACAAGCTTAACATCTGTGCTGCGTCAAATTCTAAACCCAAGTCATACCAATTACTCTAATTTACAATTTTGCTCTGACTTGAACCCAAATATATAAAGAAGTAAAGAGTTAAGCCATATAATTGCATGACAAGCAATTACCACATCATATATAAATGATGCAGAAGATTATTTGGGATTAATGTATTGAACTTTCACAGAATGAAAAATAACATGAATGGTTACCAAATTCTACTCTGGGTCTAAAGGACTTGATTGCCACCAAATTCAGTATTATAGTTCTGAAACTTTTCTTTTTTTTTCCCCTATTGAAACTTCTGTTACACAAAACCCAGCTGTTTGGGTAAATGACTACACAGATCCTATGTACTCAGTTGGATAGGGTGCTGACTTTGCTTCTGTTGAGTCAGTGGCACAGATATATAAAGTGATGCTATTTGCACTAGATGCTCCTGTTATCAGTGCGAGGTGTATTCTAAAGAGCCCATGTACTTCTGGTGAGGCATAACAAGGTGGGCAGCTGAAGCTGTACCAAGTATGTACACACTTCTAGCACTGTGCTTTGATTAGGAATGCTGTCTTGTGCTGAATTGCTCCATAAGAAATCTTTAAGATCTCATTATGGCTGGAATAAATTTGGAAGAAGTCTGACAATTTTGCTAGTTTACATTCAAAAATGTTGGCTCTTTCTAAAGTTCAGTCACTTTTAGTAAGCATATGAGAACATGTGAACAAATGGTATAGTGGAAGAACTAATACTCAACTCTTATTATTGACTAGTGATTTTTTCCTTACATCCTGGAGATGTGCACCAGAGTCTCTTACTCTATATGATTGCAGAATATTCTATAAACATAACTGAAAACAGCCTGGAAACCATATGGGTTGTTTTTTGATTCATATTATCTGGCAGATCTCCACTGAATGTAAGACCTCTGGACAGATTTTGTTCAAATCAATAACAGAACTATAACTGCTGTAAAATATCAGATTTATTTTCTGCAATAGATTTATTATTCTTGCATGCTGAAGTTTTCTGTTTATCTCCCAGCAGGACAAAATACATAGGAATGAAATAACCACTCCCTTAACTCTAGTGCCAAGGAATATAAAGTATATGTCAAACAAAGTGGTACCATGCCTCTCTACAGATCTGATGGATCATTTTACGATGTTCATTCCTTTTACTGAAGATTAGCAACATGGGTGTCATTAATTTCACATAACTATAAGCAAAGGTGTCCCACCTGTGCATATGGCTGTTCAGGATTTGTATTCCTTTCAGGAAATTCAACACAAAGGGGAAATAGTTGTTTTTAAAGACTTGTTTTCACCTTAAAAATCATCTGTGTAAAAGCAACATTGTGTGATCTGCATCCATGTTTCAATAGTTTGCATACAATGTTTTCTCAGTATATATATGTCATCATTCCTGAGGGAAAGCTAGATATAGCTAAACTTCCCTTTAGTGATTGTTAGCAGGCCATATTCCAGATCAGATTCCTTGTACACATTACACTTACATCAGACTAAACATTTAAGTGAGCCTTTGAATACATTGGAAAGAGCATGAAATTAACCTCTCCAGTGGTATTGTTGAAAGGCATCATAATAATGTGATTTATGAAAACATGTAATAGACTTTTCGTAATGTTCTCTTTAAAATCCACTGCAGAACATTCTATGCCATTTAACATGGCTTTCCAGTGTTTGGTTCTGCCAATTTCAAACAAACTACAAGAAAACAATAAAAGGCCTCTTCCTCAAAATAATAAAAATAAAAAATTAATTTGCTCTCTGAATAGATGGAACATAGACGATTTACTCTTCTAGTGTAGCAGTTGTGAGTCCTGTCAAGAAGCGAGTCAACACAACAATACAAAAGAATAAAACAACTCCACTTATTTCTCATCCCAATTTGTATAGGATTTACTCCTTCTGTGGGCATGACATTTAACAAAAAAACTTCCAACAATTGACCTGAATTGATCTATTGTTTTATTTCTGGTAGATAGATAATATTTTTTTTAAGCAATATGATTGTAAAATACATGCTTCCTAGTAA
>JAOXNG010000031.1:31414166-31426358 GCA_028566535.1 Scolopax minor | reverse complement strand
AGCCTGCTACACAAACACCAGGTATTTTCAAGTGAATTTTCCCACAAATGGTATCAGAACACAAACATCTCCTCATACCATTGTGCCTGCTTACCCCTAACTTTTGTTTGCTTGATTTTGCATTAACCATTTTACAAGATATTTCGTTGTTTGGGTTTTTTTTTATTTTGGTTTTTTTCCACATTAACTTATGAAACTGGACATTGAAACACCCAGGCACCTCTTTATGTGGTATCATGCTGAGAGCTTCATTGATTACTGTCAGGGCAGAGATTTTAGATTCGCTACATAGACCTCCGCCACTCAATGAGGATTACCCGATTAAAGTGGTAGGTTGTCATTGTATTTGATCATTAGCACTTCAGGCGTGAATTTACAGGTCTCAATTTAAGTTCAGAACTTTTGGTTTCCCTTCCAAGTGTTGCAAAATAATGTGAACTAGCTGGGCCAAACCCTTCTTCCTTGTATGTCCTAGCCTGTCCACCAGATTGTGTCCCAGACTCATCTCTGCCTTGTGTTTACTGTCCCATTCCCCCATTTTTCTCACTCTGACTCCACTCTCTTCATCATGCTTATCCTTCCCAACTTCATCCTTCACAGTTTCCACACATCTTTTTCATTTCAATTCTTCTCTCCCCTGTCAGCTCATGCTAATCCCTGCCATTGCCTGGGTGTACAGAAGAGGCTGCATCCCATTTCACTCTATTTGTCAGATTCCAAAGGGTTTTCTGTCCCTGACTGCCCCCGGGGGCTCCCCTGCCTACGACCCAGGACCCCATAATGGCCCTCTTCCCCAGGCTATCAGCCCCTTCTTCAGCAATGCCACAGCAGGGCTGTTTTCCAGCTCTTCCCTGCCCTGCCTGGCCGTGAGCCAGGTCCACCTACTGGCCCATGGGCCATCCCTAAAGCGGTGCCTGATGCCTGGGACTGGGATCATGATGGCTTCTCTGCTCCTGGCTGGGGGTTGGATGGGCTCTGGCTGACAGGTCATGCCCTGGGGAGCCCCTCTCAGCTTGGACAATCTCAGCTCCCGGTCCCAGGGAGCTGCCAGACCCCACTGTGCCCCAGAAGCACGGGTACACCCACAGGAGCTGGAAATGCCATTGGCAAGGTTAAGGCTGGCTCAGCTCAGGACTACTGCATGTTCAGTGCAGGCAGAGATTTTAGGAAGTATTTGCCAGTCTGCAAGTATCTGCTACAGTTTCATGTACAAATTGTGCTTTCTGAAATATTTCTTATTTGGACAAGGTATGGTGGAGTTTGCACAGAGTTAGGAATAAGACATCCTGCACCAAAGCACGGGAGCCCTACATCATCTTAAAGAGCAAAGACATTTATCACACTGGACATAAAAGGCTTTTACTTTTTTTCCCCTCATTTGCCCTCAGAAATTGCTGAGCTGTTTTGACTGAAAATTCCCCAAATAGCTCAAATAGCAGATATCTGCATGGAAGGTTTCTAGCTAAAATTAGAAAAAATTCTCAACTGGAAGTTAAAATTTGGCAAGGTTATAACAAGTTAGAACCAACTGGAAAGGGTCAAAGCAACTTTAAGAATATAGGTGGTGCTCCCTGCCACACCTATAATTCATGCAGCTTATTTTTCTTAAGCTAAATTCATCCATTGACAAATTTATGAGCTGCTGAGTGTTGTGTTGTGTCTGGGCTTCAGAGTGCTTTGAATTAATACAGGAAAGCCTCTTTTACACTGAGCATGAGACGTGTTTGAAATGCTGGTTATAACACATTTTCCAAAAATTGTTTAAAATGATATAGTCCCATAAACATTGGCTGACCATACTCAGGCTCTCCTCTCTCCCTTTTATAGCAAGTGTCTCAACTAGTTTGCTAGTATAACCTTATAGCATACTTAAGATGTTTGGGAGTAAGGAAAATTAGATTTTTTTTTTTTTTCTCTGTTAGGAAAAAACCCAAGGGGGTGAGGCCTGAAATTGAGATTTTTCTGAGAACTGTTTATGCTCTGGTGATTCACTACGGTCACAGAACCAGCAGGATGGAAATTAATGCTTCCAGCCTCCCTCATTTTCCTCTCTCATCCATGGGTAGCACAACTCCATATTTCCCTTTCTTCTCTAACCCATGGATCCTTCTGCCCTGAAATGACTCTTGTACAGCTTCTTTTTCTGGGAATTAGGATAACTTGAATTTTGGAACACTGATCATCCATATTGTCTGTGAAGAAGAGAGAAGATTCTTGCTCTCTGGCTGATTAGTCTAATGAATTCTGCTCACACTTGTAGAGGGGAATTATGTGTGGATGGATCAATCACAGTTATGCTGCATGACTCTCTAGGCAGAAGGACACATCTGTTTAAAAGTGACACAGACTTACCACGTTCTATCTCAACATGCCTCAAGCTCCTTCAAAACCTGAATATAGGCCCAACTGCTGTTTTTCTATAGGATCAGGTATGTTGTGTGCTGAAGTCTGGTCCAGGACCACAAATGCAAAAAGATATTCTGTTGAACTGATTTAACCAGAAAAATGTCCACATACTGGTGTTACTAGGCATTGATCAGCACTTTTATAGATTCAAGCCTCTTACTTCTTTAGGAAATCCTGCTTGCAAAGCAATGCACACAAATTGTGCAGTTCCCCAGTTGACTGATTTCACTCTGTTTTCAAAAGCACTCTTGGTTAATGGTGTCCAGAATCTGGCGCATGACGTCTAAATGGCTGAGAGCTGTAAACACTGAAAAGGAAAAGCAAGAGACTGCTGAAGTTAAAGGCTAATGAAAGCAGTGTGAGAGGGTGTTATGGCCTTCCACAAACACTGAGCAACTGAAGAGGCAATGGAAGGGATTAGTTTGTGCAGCAGAACAGTTTTGCCTGAGGTATGCCAGATGTCTGAACTGCAGCTGAGGACAAAGAACAACATTCAGAATGCACTGGGTTATTGAGAGTAGCCTTCAAACTTTGCTGCCTCCCACACTACTTTGTGAACTGAAGAATAAACCTGATGATTTATGAATTCAGTGTCAATCTCAGTATAACTCCAAATCAAAGTGTATTATTACTGCAATTATTCTAATCCTCTAGGAAATATTGTGATGCTTCTTTTTCTTACAAGGAATGCTGTTGATTACTGTGGTAGAATCTCACTGCTTTGGTGCAGTGATTTGGGTACAAAAAAAACCTGAATCTTGACTTCAGCGGTCTCAGTCTTCTCTCTGCCATTGTTGAATGTGACAAATTAGATTTTGATAGCCTTGCTTAGGTGTATGTTACACCTAAAAATACTGTATCAGGGATTCAAGCAAGATCTTCAGAAAAGTTGCCTGTAGGACATGGCTGACATAAATGAGCAAAGAACTGTGACTGTTGACTGGTTAAAATAGCAGCACATTCTCACATGAACTGGATTTAGTTGAGAATCACTGCTTTAGACTATATCCATTTTTTCTATTAACAGACATAAACTTGCTAACATAACTTTATAGTAGTAGGCTACTTCACAAAACAAATACCAAAAAAACATATCCAGAAATGGAAGTCAGGCTTGGCTTTTTAGTTGTCATTCAAGCTGAGCCTTTAAAAATGGGCTGTTAAACACTACAGAAGAAGAAAGATAATGTACTTTTGTTACATAAAACACAGTAAAGCAGGTACAGCATTTAACTGTCCATAAAAGGCCAAAACTTACTCTGCCTTCAACTGGAAGCATTCATAATGAATTGAGTGATATGCAAAAGAATTTTTATTTGCATCTTAGGAATGCATAACTGGAAATATTATGAGCAATTCCTTGACAGTTCATATTCTGCTTATAAAATATGCCAATAATTTGTACAGTCTCTTTAACCTGGCTCTTTATAAAATCTTCCTGGATGCTTTGAACAGAAATAGGACTTCAGGACAAAGTATTTGTTCTGTTGTATTGCTCATGCAGACTGGTTTACTAACGTCATTTTATTAATGAGTTTTACATTACCAATTTCAATTTATATTTTTAGCTTAAAATTTTTGAAGCATTTTCTCATAGAAATAAAAAAAAAAATAAAAAGTTTGCCAGTGGATATCAGTATTTACTCCTAGCCTGCCTTCCTTTTAGGTATTTTTTCCCTAATATTTCTAGCCATTATAGATTCAGTAAGGATAAAATGAAAAGCAGCAAGTTAGCTCGCTTTCTATTTTCGTTAACAAGGAAACATGCAGATATTCACATCTATGAAGAATTCCAACCTTTCTTTTAGAAATGTCTCTCCCTCACTTACAGAAGAGCTCACCTGAAAGGTTGTGTCATTCTCCCATCAGAACAACAGAGATAGAGTGAGCACTCTCACTTCATTGGGAGCAAGTCTATGAACATCAGGGAAAACTAGAAGCCTGCGCTTTACTGTCTGGTCCATATTTCTTGCAGGCCTTAACCTGAAAACAATTTCTTGGCAGTACTGTAGCTACTCTGTATTTGTTCAGTTTCAGTATCCAACACAGAAAACCCTTTTATTCTATTTGTTCAAATAAATCATTCTCAGAGGAATGATGCTGCAGCAGTGAACACTGTACAACGTCCTGTCCTTAAAACTATAAATGATGGTGCTTGATGGTGTGATTTTTCTTAATTCCTAAGTGTTGGTTGGCAAACCCACAGGAAGCAACTAGAGCCCCTTTGTGGGAAATTCCTACCTTTTTCTTCCCACTGTCCTTTCTTGGGAGCCCTACTATTATCATTCCTAATGTATTTTCTCCAGCTGACTACTGAGGATATTACTTGACAAGAACTTGCTAATTAAAGATACATGTTGTGGTTTGTTTTTTTTTTAAACTTATCTTTCTTGCTCTTAAATCGAAGGCTCTTTCTAGAAATACCAGAAACTACACTATGTTCATTTTCCCTCTGAAATCCATCTTTGACTGTTTTAAGCTAGGTTTTCTGTACCCTTCATCTCAGTAAAAAAACCATGGAAATAATGTAACTGTGAAATGTACGCATCTCTCCTTCCCACAATAGCCCACGTTAAAAAAAAAAAAAGTAAATATTCCTATTAATGATCTCCTCACTTAGTCCCATACAAAGCCTTATAGAAATAAGTATAGCTGGTATGATTGTAAGTGTTCCACATATCATTCTATTTTGACATTGTCTGGTTCAAGGGTGTGATGATTTTGGGGAACTCCTATTTATGGATCTTAGTTCAAGTTATGGTTGTCTTACTGTCATATTGATATACTGCTAGTGACTTCAGTGAAAGTGGAGTCAGTCGGTTAACAACTTTGGCTGCTGCACATCTCTGCTGGATGGAGGTTATGGGTAAAATCTTAATGGACAACTGCTTTGACAGAAGTATATTGGGAAAATGCAGTCACTAAAGATGAGAGGAACAGACTCATGATTTCTCTGCAGGTGCAAAATCTCAAACAGCACAAGAGCAGAATGTTGATCCTTGTCTTTCAAACCCTGGGGAGGATATATGGGTGCAAGAAAAGAGTTTAACTATAGATTCAAGGAAGGTAAATGATAGGAAGTAAACTGTGAATAAGAGAGTCATAATTAAAAGCGCAGGTAGGGAGAAGAGGAATCCTAGGTATCTTAGCTCTGATTAGAGCCTAAATATGTCTCAGGAACGGTGGAAAACTGATTCAGAGAAAAGGGTATTAATCTTTTCTCTCTATCTTGTTTCAGATTCCTGTGAAGAGTCTTTCTCTGGCCAGGTCTGTCCATGTAATTGCATGTGTTGGTTTCTTTTCCCAAGTAACAAGTGATAGGGCAAGAGGAAATGGCCTCAAGTGCCAGGGTAAGTGTGGATTGTATATCAGGAAAATTTTCTTTGCTGAAAGGGTTATCAAACGTTGGAACAGGCTGCCATGGAGATGGTTGAATCACCATCTCTGGAGGTATTTAAAAGACATGTAGATATGGTGCTTAGAGACATGGTTTAGTGGTAGACTTGGCAGTGTTAGGTTAATGGTTGGACTCAGTGATTTTAAAGGTCCTTTCTAGCCTAGAAGATTGTGTGATCCTATGTCTTGAAATCTCGAGGTGAAATATTGTGTATCTGGAGCTCTAAGAGAAAGTGTATCTCAGCTTTGTTGCACAAATCCATGGGCAGGATGGGACCTTGGCCCTCATAAATGAGGATTCCACATTTCAGTTTGAAATTTCTTATTCAACTAGAGGCTTTCTGAGTAATAGATGAATTTTTAGGGCTGTCAGATGCCCTGAAGTCATGCATACTGCTTCCCATTGAAAACCAAGGATATTTCTGGGAATCTACATGTGTCTGGTAAACCTTCCTCAGATTTTATGCTTAACCATGTTATGCTTGGTGGGCTTTATTCATGCAGTAGGGGAATGTACCTTGACCTTACTTTCCATTATCGTTGGAAATTTGTTTCTAAGTGCATTGAAGAGAAGAGTGTTACTACTTAGGAACAGCCTTGTTAGAGAAATGCAGGATTGTTTGTGTTGGAATGGGTCAATCTTATTTTTAATTGGAACCTTTTTAGGCTTTCTTTCACGTTTCATACTATTAAACGCTGTCAAAGCCCCATTCAATAGAAGTGAAAGATGATTAACAGAAGAGCTTTGTGAAACAGGGATTTTGTACAGTGCCACATCAGCCATAACATTTCTCTCAGCAAGTCGAAATTTATTTATAGGCTTTATTTCAGGATTCAATTGCTAACATCTCAGATGTGTTTGATTTGTGTTGACTTTGCCAGGGAATCGACAGAGTGTCATCTAGGCCTAGAGTTGTATTTTTCTATTAAGCTGTTGTGGTAGAAGTCCATACAGTAGATATTATTCCCTTGTTAGATTGCCTGTTAGTTGGCTTTCTAATAAAGTCAGAACATAATTATGAAAACTTATAGATATATTGGGAAAGTTATTAAGAATAGGGAGATTTTATAGCAATTTACTACCAATTATTCATCATGATTATAATTTTTCATGAGTAGCCTATTAAGATGGATTCTGAAATCCTCTTCCTCTTACGTGCTAAGCCAGTTTATATTTGGTGGAATTGGTTCTGATTTGCACTAAGATCAGAATCAGACCCAGAATCACATCGCTTTCTTTTTTTCCCCACTCAGTTGTTGTAAAACTTCCCCTTCGTAAGGAAAGTAAGAGCAAGTCTTTACCATTTGCAGTTCAGAAATGTAAAAGGAATTGATGATATAGACAGTTCCAAAGTTCAGAAGATAAGGCCGATATGGTCTCTTTTGCCCAACTGCCAGTAAAACCAACCATTTCCTGAACTGTATGGTTTGTTCAGCTCTGCTCCTTGGCCAGAATGGTTTGAGTGTCCTATTGAAATAATTTACAAGACTTCTTGTGCTGTATTTGTTTTGAGCTAGAAGTAATACTTTTGTGGTATTCCTGAACTAAGCTCACAAAGTAGATCAGTTAAGATTAAAAAACCTGTGCCTGTATGAATTAAAAGAACTTGGCCAAATTCACTGCTGAGTCACAATGAACCAAGGCAACCTGTGGCGGCTTGCTGATAAAGTATGCACAAATATACTGAAAGGAAAATTTGGTTCAATAAGAGTATTGCATAAACTAGTGAAGCAAAATGGAAAGGAAAGGAGAAATAGCCTTACCCAAAAATACGTTTCTCCTTGAATGAATCAGGAGAAACCTAGCAGTTCATCCTTTCAAAATTGTGGTTTTCTAGACCCAGCTTAGATCTGTCTGAAGTAGTGTCTGGGATTCATGCACTGCAGGGTACAGTACTCGGGAGGTCGACGTTAGACCTCTATAGCTCTAAGAAAATCTGACATATATAAGTCTGCATCCACTTTTTAATATACTAGAATATATAATGGTCCTCAGACAGAGTCAGGCAGCAAACCAGCTGTCCTTACCACTGTCCGTGCAGTGACGCATGCAGGGGGCTCTGTATAATCAAGTCAATGATCTGGCAGGAGTTGCAGATGTGACTGTAGCTGCGATGCATCTTGCTCTGCTGGGCTGAGCCAGACTGAACTTCATCTCGCTCGCTCTCCAGTAGCATTTCAGTAAACGGTATTTTTCAATCATTACTGAGATTTGCCAACTATTCTGATGCAGATTGACTCACATGCCATGTAAAAGGCACATTGGTTGGACTCACTCTGGATTTCTATGGTGTGGAACAGTTCCACTCATTGCTGGGTCTGGCTGTAACTATTTGTCTGTCCCTGCAAAGGAATGTGAAACCCTGTCATGCAAATAACCAAGAGCTGCATTTTAGGGCTTATGTCTCCTAAAGTAGGAGGCTTGCTTGGGAATGCAATTAAAGAATGGAGAAAGTCTGGTTTGGACTAGAAGAAAGGGGAAAAAATAGAGGGAATTGAATTTTTTTTTTTAAATTGCAACTTTTTGGAACCTCTGAGGTTTTCTGTAACAAGGACATCTGTTTATAGATAATAAATCAAATTTTAAAAATGGAACCCTGTAGCTTGATTGAGTTTGGTTTAGCAATAATGAATGGTAAAGCATGCAACATTGTAGGGTTTTATTAATCATGTCTGTCACATCCAAAGCATAGGGTAGAAGTTTGAGCAGTCTCTGATTTTGAGCAGAGGCCATAACTGTCTATATATTAGCCAGCACATACCAATAAGACTGGTTATAGTATTTGGGTAGTATTTCAGAACAATTGATTGGGAAAGCAGAAGGCTTCCCTGTGTTTCTGACGAAGTGGTATTTTTCCTAAGTTCTGTATTTTACCTGTAATCAGCTAAAAACCTGTCCTAAGCAAGTAAATCTGCTTTTTCATCCAGGTTTTACACTACATTTTTATCATCCAGCTGGTCTTTCCCTTCTTTTGATATAGAATTCCTGCTTTATCTTAGAATCAGCTGAACAAAATATTTCTTGATTTTGCATGGCCTGGGAAATCCCAGGCACTCCTCACACTTAGTTGGAAATGACCAAAAAGTGGTTAGTATTGCCAGGAAATTGATGTTTGGTGTTTTAAATCTGATGTATAACAATTTAAAGATTAATCTTTTTTCTAAATGTATTATACGGCAGTGTTCGTTCTGTTTTAGAGAGGCATTTGTAGGCTAGTTAGCACTAAGCAGAATTTTTTTTTCTGAAATAATTTTGAAATTTTATGCCATATTAGCACTGTTTCAGACATAATTGAAATCTAAATATTGCAGGATATTTTTGTCACCAGAATAAGCAGAACACCTAGAAAAAGTAACACTCCAAAATTAATTTATTTATTTTAGCATTTTTAGGAAAAATTAACATCTGTGCAATCAGTTATTTAAATTTTTTTGGGTGATGCAAAATATAGATCACTCTTCATTCTACATCCTGCTCTTTAAAAGTCATCTGCTACCGGTGGTTCATGTAAATATGTAAGAACTTCAGAAGGTTAGACATGAAGTTTCTGCCACTTTGTCTGCAGCATTGCTGTAGCCTGTCACAAGAAAAGAGCTTTCCTGTTGAAGACTGCTTTTTTTTGTTGTTGTTGCTTTTCCACATAAGTTGAATGTTATACAGTTATACAGTCACTTATGTCTCAAAGGTTATGGTTAAGGCTTTGTTTTTGTACACACATATTTATAGAACAAGTAGGGTAACATACCACATCAGAAGAACAAATGCTATGCCTTTCACATTGCTGACATGAACGCCACAATATGGTGTAACACCTAGTTTTGAAAACAAATCTCTTGATGACAGTAAGAATAACTTGATGTAGGATCTAGCACAGAAGCTGCATGATCTTTTTGTGGTATGTGACAAGTATAGACTGTGTTGCCAAGGAAGCTCCATTGTGAAAAAAGACTCCAGATTATCTGTTGGGTTTTTGACCTTCAAGCATAATTCTGCTTCAGACAAAGATAGTCCCATCTAGGACAGTGGAAATACTTAGAGGTCAGCTAGCTCTTTACATCTGAGCAGTGTCACACAAACCCATTAAGCTTTAACCTATAACATATATCAATGATATAGCTAATAGATTGCACCATAGTCTTATCTGAATAATCCATGTAGCTGAGGAAATAGAAAATGAAGCCTATTAAGTAATTTTAATATTAATACTTTTGGATATAGCTCTGTCTGACACAGATGCAAAATGTTCATAAAGAGCTATAGTGTTGTCAAGGGCTGAATTAGTGATAAATTGAGAATTAGTTCTTGTTTTTCAGTTCTTTGTTAAGTCTGTTAGAGTATATACTGCCTCTAAATGATTGATTATACCAGGAAAAATATTGTGAAGGCTTTCAAGTAAGAATAGAAATAAGATACTTGCGTTCTGTTTCTCAGGAGGGACAAGAGACAATGCAATATGCAGGCACCCCACACTAGCACTTAACTGCTGTCATGATAGATATTATATCATGATAGGTACCATCTAATTAAGACACGTTAATAAAATAAACAAAATTCACTCATCTAAATCTCATCCAGAGTCAGCAGCATCATTCTGGAAGTTCATTCTGTGGTGACAGCCATACATCGAATGAGCTGAGCTGTAGTTTATATTCTGTGTCTTTTTGCATACGTAAACTTGCTGAAGAAGCAGAGAGAGAATCTGCAGGTCTAATAGCATCTTTATCTTGTTTCTTAACTGATGCAAAGCAGCATAAAGCCAAACTGCCCTCATTCTGTTAGCCTTTGTCTTTGCATGTCCATACTTGGGAGAAAAGCAATGAGTCGTTTTGAGCCTCTTCAGGCAAAAGGTTAGAATTTGATGCTCCTTCCTACTCAAAAATAAAAGAGAAAAAATAAGAGAGAAAGATTTATTATGTTTTGAATCTGCTACTAGGTGTATTATTGCTGTGTTGTTTTTTTCTTTTCAATCAAAGTCCAACAGATTTTTATATTTGTGTGGCTTACCACAAAAAGTAATACTTTTGTGTTCCCGCTCAGTAAAGAAAATAAAAAAGTTATTCAATTTTAGAAACTTTTTGGTTAAAAATAGGTATGTCCCAACCCTTTCTCTCTTCACGGTATGTGAAGCCTGGTCAAAGTATAATATTTTTGCCTACTGTTAGTTAGATTAAATTTCCCAGGGCAGACAGAGTGTTGGAAGCCAGAAAATGAGTATCCTCCTGCTGCTTCATAAACAATATCACACCAAGCTGGGAAAGACAGAGCTTTATAGGAATCTTACTTTTAATGTTGTGTCCTTATTTCCCCTGTTTTCGTGCTTTCAGTATTATTACTGAAAAGTTATATGGCCTTTTAGAGTGATCATGTTATAATGCACTTATGGTCATAGTGAGTATACAAAAGAATATTGTTAAGTAAAAAATCAGGAGGAGGGAAGGAGAATTAAAAGAAAAAAAATTAAAATAAAGGATTAACCTTGGAAGAAATCAAAGAGCTATCCCTAAAACAACATTGCCTGGATTTAGAAAGAAAAAAAGTAGATTTTCCATCTCTAACCCACCTCTTTCAAAATACTAACTAAAACTGTAGTTTCTGAGTTTCAGACCAGTTCCATGATGGTTTTGGCTAGGTTAAAAGGCAGCTTGAAAAGAGGAGTTGGGATTGATTCCATCTTTTGGGTTGGTGACCAAAGGATTTGTCTAACCCCAAAGAAATCTTATAGGGAAACATAGCCTGTCACCCAAAGTGGACATTCCTTTGTGCACACTGGCACCAGAGGTGTGGTAGGAAACTGTTTCCACATCTCTCCCATGTTGACTTGTTCCTGAATGACAACATCCAGCCTAGTACTGTGCAAATTGCTAACATCCCTATATTAAGAGCTGGCATTTCTACAACAATCTTTGGTGTTAAAAATATTTTTCTTGGGTTTTTCTGAATAATAGCTACCATATTGAATGCTTAATGTAGTCATACTATCAAATAAACAAGGATACGATTGTGATTTCTGAAACAACTGTTTTATGAATTTACTGCATGAGTTATTAATGCCCTTGCCATATCTGAGTATGAGGTTAGTAATTTATCTATATTCATTCAGATATATGTACATTCAGCAACCCATACAGCCTTATTTTAGGTATTTGAAATTTTTAAGTAGACAGATGTAAAATTGAACACACTGCACCTTCCCCTCAAACAGCCAGCACAACAAACTGCACTAAATCCAGCAACAGAAGACATTTGTGATCATTACACCACGTTGTCAGAGCCTCCCTGTCCCGTTAGGGCTGAGGAAAGAATCCAGGATTGCAAGGCAGTGGGGTGCTATGCCACTCAGTTGATTAAAGAAGCATATAATGCTTATTAATGCTCTGGAGACTTCTCTT
>JAOXNG010000031.1:31389501-31403165 GCA_028566535.1 Scolopax minor | reverse complement strand
AAAGCAGGTCCACCCAGAGCAGGTCCCACAAGAAAGTATCCAGGTGGGGTTTGAATATCACCAGAGATGGAGACTCCACCACCTCTCTGGGCAGCCTCTGCCAGGACTCTGACACCCTCAAAGTGAAGAAGTTCCTCCTTGTGTTGAGATGGAACCACTTATGTTCAAATTTGTGCCCATTCCCTCTTGTCCTGTCACTGGGAACCATTGAAAAAAGCCTGGCCCCATCCTCCTGACACCCACCCTTGAAGGATTTAGAGGTGTTGATAAGATCCCCCCTCAGTCTTCTCTTTTCCAGACCAAAAAGACCCAAGTCCCTCAGCCTTTCCTCATCAGAGAGATGTTCTAGTCTCCTCATCATCTTCGTAGCCCTTTGCTGTACCTTCTCCAGCCATTCCCTGTCCTTCTGGAACCGAAGTGTCACAAGGCTTTGGTGTCTTCTTCAGAGGACAAGGGACCCGTGTGGCGGTAAAGATGTTTGTTACTTCTGTTATTTACGTGAATGTACTTAAAGAGGGGTAGCAGAAATAAATTTTACAAAGCCACACCAGGAAAAAAAAATAGGCAGTGTGTTTTAAGAGTATCCTCATTTGAAAAATCAATTGTCACCCCGATTTAGGAAACATTCTTTTTTGGAAGGGCCATTTATACATCAAAATCAGTTCCTGTGCAATGAAACTTACTTCACGTGTGTCTGACCTTAGTGCTTGTGCCTCACGAGGGTTACTGGAGGTACTTAGTATCTGTGCTGTGTCAAAGCTGTGCCTTCTGTAAGTCTATACCCTAAATTAAGAAAGGCAACCATTCACCTGGGTAGAAACTAGCGCATGCTTGCTGCAGAGGTTATACTGCCTATGATTTTGCCTTTTGTCCTTTCAATGTTTTTGGTTTTCTTAATGGCAATTATTTTGCTTTGAGGGAAAGAAACCACCTAATTTACGAAATATGTTTAAAAAGAACTTCCAAGATATCAACAGTTTAAAAGCTTTCTGTGTCCTACTAATAACAAATTTAAATTAATTAGCCTTACTTCATTAAAAAAAAAAAAGAAACAATCTTAATGAAGCTTTGCTAGAGGTGCTTTAATCAAAAGAAATAATGTGCCCCAGTATAACTGTATGGTGATTACTTTGAATTCCTGTTAATCAGCAGCCTCCCATGGAAATGTGGAGTGTAAGAGATGCTGCTAATGCTTATCGATTTGCTGCTGCTGACTGACAGACCTTCCCCAGGAACACTAAAGCTTAATTGCATAGTTAGTGGGACCTGGAACATGTTCCTGATCCACTAATGCCCAAGAACTACAGTGATGGCAAGTGTTATTTTGCTAATCTGAATTTGCTAATCTGAATTTTCTCTGATGAAGGAAATCTATTACCTAAATTTTTAAAAATAGCCAAAAAAACCCCAAAGTTATTGACTTTACCGTAAAAGAAATTTCAATTTGTGTCTGATCTCTAGTATCTTGGGCTATAGGGCTTTCTGGTTTTGTCTTACGATCATAAATTTTGTTTCTATACATGCCATTAATTAACATTGTTGATCTTGTCCATGATACAACTCTGCATGAACTGTGTTTGCCATGTTGCATGTGTTTGCTTTTTACTCAGTCTTCTTGGATCCATTTTCCCAATGCCTCGTGTAATCTATGCTATGGCGAAGGATGGGTTGCTTTTCAAATGTCTAGCTCAAATCAATTCCAAAACGAAGACCCCACTAGTTGCTACTCTCTCGTCGGGTGCAGTAGCAGGTGAGACTAAGAGTTGATCCTTGTAAAGAAAGGTGCACTGCTAAACGCGTTGCAGATACGGAAATAAACGTCTGTTGTGCAGCTTTGATTTGCTTGGGCCTGAAATGATCAAATCAGATGGTTGCCAGGTAAAGTAGGCTACCGGTAAAACTTTCCTCTACCACAGATTTTGTATTTGTTGGTTAATCTCCAGTGCTTTCAAAGCCTAGGTTCAAAATAAACAACAGCCCAAACCCAAGAACACCAGTCAACCAAACCAAAAACCGAGAGCAGCAACACAGAGCCTAAACCCAAACCATACCTAAACCCATTAACTCTTCCGAGCTTTCTTTTTATTTTTGTGTAGTTGGGTTTACCGGTAAAGCATTGTGCTTTTAATAACCTGTATTTGAACTATACATTTTTCTGTTCTAGTCTTCTCGGCTCTATGTTCCCTTTGCCCCGAATTCTGTTTGCCATGGCACGCGATGGTTTACTCTTTAGTTTTCTTGCCAAAGTGAGTAAGAGGCAGGCACCAGTTTCTGCCACCTTGACGGCAGGGGTCATCTCTGGTAAGCTCTCAAAGCCCGTGTTACTTGAAACTGAGATTTAAACTCTCTATGCACGTGCATGGTACTTTGTATTTTCCAAAGGGGCTGCCTGTTAACTTCCCTTGCATGTACGATGGGAATAAAATTACCAAGTAATCAAAGGGTGTAAGATCTCCAGATCATGCCAATCATGGTGGTGGTGATGTCCTTAATGTCACAGAATTCAAAATTTTTTTTTTTTTTTTTTTAATTTTTAATATTGGCCTCGTGTTGTGAATGAGCTTGTTACTTAATCTGGGCCCCTTAGGCCAATGCTTTACTTACAGGGTTTCCTTGTCTGATGTACACCTATATATTTATCACATCTATAAGGGGGGAAACTGTCACAATTTTTATTATGAAACATGAGAAAAAAATCTATATTTGCAATAGGATCAACTTTTGTGTAAAATACAAAGATTTTTGCATTTTCTTCTAAAGAAAACGGATTTTCGTTTTGTATAGGCTTAAACCAAATAACATGAGGATTATGTGTGTGTGTTGGGGGGTTGTAGCCACATACATGTATGCATATACACAACCTTAATATCAAGTCTATTTCTGTCTGTGATAGATCTACAGTGCATAATAGCTCAAAACCATGGCATAACTGTGGCTTGCAGGTGCAGTGATTTCCTGAACACTTCCCAAACACTGGCAAGAACAAATCCAGCTACCCTCTCAGAGGTCCATGGCTATGGAATGCTCTTCAGCCCAGCATCAGAAATGCAGCAGAACTGCAATGGAAAGCTCATGAGTTCTAAGCCTGAGCTAACCCTCCCTGGGTTACAGGTGCCTTAACTCAGCTGTGTCATAGCAGTACTGCACACTGCCCATGCCGGATAGTGTTATGGCAATGGCAATAAAAACCAAAACATTACAGAAGCTTTTCCAGCCTAAAAGTTGTTCTTAGCCTCACCAACCCACAGAAACTTGGCATGGACAAAATCATCCATTTTCTGATTTGAAATCTAGTAATATTTCAGTGCAAGCTCCTGAATAGATCTAAAAGACTGAAGTTTCACTGTAGTCAAAGAATCTTTGATTAGAAAAAGACTTAAAATTATCATAGATTAACCAAAAAAAGACATTAGTACTCACACCCATGAGTGCATAGGCAGTTGCAATTATATTCTGCAGTTAACTTCTAAAAGTTGCTTTGGATACTGTCATATTGAAAATCCTATTTGTTTTCCAGTATTTTTCTTAAAAAGATTAAATATGTTTTAATTGGTTTCTAAAATTGTTATTTTTAAGATAAAATTGGGAGTTCCTTATCAAGAAATTAGGCCATCTTGCTTTAAAATCTGAGTGGAGAAGATGAAGTCATAGAAGACACTGCTGACGCCAAGTTTTTCTACAGATGTCCTCAGCTAACTTAGGGAAAACTGTATTTCATAGTCTACTGCAAGGAACATTTTTATGTTTTCCCCAAGGTCTAAGACCTTGCCACAAAACATATATGCCACAAGGTGACCATTAACCACCTACAGAGCCTTTTAATTTTATTAACAATTGCCAGCTAGACTACATAAAACTTAAACACCTTTAGCACTATAGAGTGCCTTCTCAGAGCGGGGAGATGTTGTATTTTGTGATCTCTCTGTGGGGCTGCCCAGTTACTCCTGAAATACCCGTGCCTGTACTGCTAGCAATTTCATACCAAGCCAACTGGGAAGCACCATTCCTGAGGTATAACAAAGCAAAACAACAGCAAAATCCCTACATCAGTCATCAAGCATTAATAGACAGCTGAAAGCAAGCACCTTGCAATGAGCAATAGCAGAGTGATAACACTGAATAAAAGAAAACATTACAGAAAACATAAAGACCATACCTTTGCACACATGCACCTCTATTATATTCTAGTCTTCTTCTAGTCCATTTTCTTGCAAAATTAATCACCAAAACTATGGAATTAAGCTTTGAAGAAGCCCGTGGTTTTTCTCTGAAAAGGGCAATGGAAACTACATCCATGGAGTCACATGCATCTAACATAAAAGATTTGTCCAAGAAGTACATCCATCATAGTCTGGAAGTGGGAAGTGGAGGAATTTAATTTGTGATTCTGTCAACAAAATAAAACTTGTCTATCTGTTATCAAACTGCCTGGGTAAGTTAGTTGTCAATCTAGTGGTGAAGGAAATGTTTAGAGCAACCATTCTGAAAGTACCCAGCATCCATGCAGTTTTGGGTGCAACAGCATACAGAAATCAGAAGGCATGAGATGTGGATGAGCCAAAGCCTTAATAGCTCTCAGAAGCATGTACAGGTCAAAAAAATGTACCTAATTTGACTTTATTTAATCAGTCAATACAGAACAACTAGTGATCCTTTTGAAGAGGCTTAGTCTATACAGTCAGATGAAGAAGGAGTTATCCACAAAAACACATTCTAATTAATATTTTTAGGCAGTCTCTATAGAGGAGCTCATGCACAAACCATGACACACCATTATTCTATGCAGTGATTGAAGAAGATGACCTTTGCCTCTCTAAATTGTGATCAAACTCAGAGCAAGCTGCTGGACAGCCAGTCTGGTAATGTGACAACTGCAAACCACTAAGGTAATGATCATCATATGTACATTATTTTGGCTTTAAGAGTATACTGGAAGAGACAGTACATGGAGATGAACAGCACTCTGTAAACAGAACTGCTGTTTGAACCTCGTTTATTAGATCAAGTATACTGGGTTGTTTTTATTTTTAATCCGCTTCCTTTTCCCAGTATTTATCTTCATTTCACAAGGCACAAGGTTCCAGCCTACAGAGCTTCTGGATTAATATCTATCATATTCTCACGGGAGCAGTTGTGTGAACCTCCTGGCTTTATCTTTCATTTCCTGGGTGGTTCCTCATCTTTTTCCAGGGAAGCAGAGTGATCCTTAACCTCAGTGATAAGATGGATTAAGTGGTTCAGATGCCACAAGTAGTAGCCTGCAGCCCATTTTCTCCTTGTGGAATACCACTCGTCATTTCTGGCAGGTAATGCTTCAAGGTTTCTTTAGCTATGCAGTCTTCCTGTCCTGGCAGTGTTTGTGCACACCCTTTGCATTTCTGGTTGTTTGTCAGTTTAACAACCACCTACTATTGTAAATGCTATTACACAATATGGAATCAAATATATATTTTTATAGGTATAAATCTTACAAATAGTACTAGTAACAGGCTATAATAAGGTCAAGGTGAGAGAGGGGGGTGCCTCTAATGTAATCCTTTTGTCCTGGTGTTGCTTCTCCATTAAGAGAAAAGGATTAAAATAACACCTGTTGTGCTGAGGTTTTGTTATGCCGATATATTTAATAATGAAGCCATTTGTTCCTCTTCCATTCCTTACAGTATGTATATTGCAAGATTGTGCCTAATTTAATCTCCCTACTTAACTTGTGGTTTCTTGCTTAGTTTTTAGAATGGTTTGCTATTTTCTCATGGATTCCAAAGGGCAACTTCTTTGTGAATTCCTGTACATCTGACTCACAGAAGACCTTGATGACTTTAGCTATGCAAAGTCTCACTATATACTCTTACCACTCAATATCTGAAACTCTTGCTACAGGATAAAATAGCAATAGTCTCCAAAAGAATAGTATATGCTCAGGTAGAGCATGACAGATGCTATATGTAATCTAAAAGTACATAAAAAGTTTTATCATATCATTTTGGAAAACAAGATTGATTTCTCATCTTATTTTCTATTGACACTGTAATTTCCGCTTGGGCAGATAGAACATTTGACAATGCTGTCTTTAAACAACTAGAAAGAAAATGGCCAACTATTTCACAGAAAGCCTAAGATAGGTTCTAGCCTAGGAATTGAAAGGGTTATTAAGCACTGGAATGGACTGCCCAGGGAAGTGGTTGAGGCACCATCCCTGGAGGTTTTCAAAAGACAGGTTAACATAGTGCTTAGAGACATAGTTTAGTAATGGGGAGGTTGTATGGTTTTTATCTTTTTTTTTTTTTTTTATCAGAGTGAGGTTGATGGTTGGACTAGATGATTGTAAAGGTCCCTTCCAACCTAGATGATTCTATGATTAAGTAATTTCTGGAGGACACGAAACTTATTTAGTAGATAAATCTGTAAGTGTGAAATGACTTTCTAGGAAAGGTACAAGATGCATATTTCAGATACCGCTCTTATGACTCCTGTCCCCACTTAAACTTTTGCTTGCATATCATTTATCTAGCATGAATTTGAGTATAATAAAAGGACATGTATAGAGAGTTTTAGTCCCAGTCAGGCCTGTATAATATGCTTCAACTCCATTTTAAAAAAATCCTAGATCTGAATTTTTGCAGTCTCCCATATATGTATATGTGATATTACATATGTATCTGTATGAAAAACTTTTAATACAGAAATTTCCTATTCATACAACACTTGTTTCATTGTGGTGCCAACCTGATCTCAAGAGAGATCACTCATGTCCATACCTTCCTGTGATCATTCTAGTGACGTGTTTGGAGAAACCAAGCTAAAATCAAGCCCTTCAAAACCATCCTAGTACAGATCCAGAACCATACTAAATTAGCATATGTTCATTAATATGGTAAATGAGTACGTTAGAATCAGCATTTCCACATTTCATATTAGTATCTGTATTATATTTCTTGTAGTTTATGAATGTAATTAGAAATCTCAGAAATATTAGTACTAAACTGCAAAATTAATGCATTTTGATATAATGTGGAGACTCAATCATTTAGTTAATTTGTTTTCATGAGCTGAATGTGAAATATATATTGGATTTGAAAAATTGCTATTCTTCTAAAGTGTTAGGGCACTCAGAGGAGTGTTGGGACATACTGTCTGCCTGTTTGTGGTGCGCTGGAGGAGGCTGGAGCAGCACATGAGCAGCACCTCTCCTGAAAGAAGTGTGAACAGGGGCTGCAAAGTGCACGGGACCTTCCCAGGGTGGGTGAGAACCTGCATTGCTCTGGCACACTGAATGGGTAAAGGAACTCTTCAGCTCTGTTTCAGCAAAGTAGGGAAATTAACACTTGAAGCCTGTGAATGCCTTGCTGAAACTGACAGCATCATAGATGAGGCAGAAACTTAGTGCATAGTGAAGTGCTTTGTCAGACTGTGCTTTGTTGAGTTGGGCTATTCTGGTGGAGCAGGAGAATGTGCAAACTGATGACCCCTCTACTTCAGTCCTCTAAGCTTTCTCCCATTAACTCAGAGGTTTAGATGCTGAAAACCATTTCAGCAGCATAAGCACTTCCGAAAATGGACCCAAAGGTTCCAAGGACAAAAGCGTCGTATCAGTGAGCAAAAATTTAAGCTCAGAAATCTTTAGCTGACAAACAGAAGAAATGGTGGACTGCTTCAGTGGTAGTAAATGCTTTAACACTGGCTTCAGATACGTGTTGGATCCTGACAGAATTTGTAAAAACAGGCCCTTTTATTTTGTATTTGCAATATTGGCTTTCGTCCTTGACTTCCTGCACTAAAGTTTTTTAAAAAATGTTCTTGGAAAAGGCATATATGTTTGAATAATTATCTGGTTAATTGATTGAAACTTATTTACATTTAATAACATCCTGTTCTTCCCAGAAGCATAATTCTGTAACAAAGGGCACCTCTGTTTGAATTTAAATGCACAAATTCGGTACAACCTTCCTTTGGTGTGAATAGGTATTACAGGCAATGCGAACTCTCAGGTATGGTTGTACGTATTTCAGTTGGAACAGTCATCCCATCAATATTTTGCGTTTTTTTACTCACTGCAGTGTGTGCAGAATCCTATCTAAATCAAGATCCTGTATATCACTTTGCACCATAAAATCTGGGCTTTCTTCTGAAACTTGCAATTACAGCTTCTTCTACTAACATGGGTATGTTTGTACTATCTGTATTGATCACCTTTTCCTTCTTCACTCCCATTCCTATTACCAAATCTAAACGAGACAAAATAACAGGCTCACAGGCTTCCATGTTTCTAATCATTGGATTCATCAGCTAAAATGTGAGAGATGCCTGGGGAAAAAAATAAGTCTTTCCTCAGTTAATTAAGAATGTACTTTCTGTAATCAATACAAATTATTACTTAAACAACTTTGAGAAAAGGAAGCAAGACAATTTCTTGGCCAGGAGTATCAGAGCTCTGCCAATGCATTTAAGGAGGTCAAATGACCTGACAACATGCCTGAACCCTCATCTGGTGAAATAATAAAAAGGCATAAGAATTCCTGTGTCGCCTTCCAATTTAACTGTGCTAAAGGATTTCTTAAAAAGAAATCTGGTATTGGATGCAGGGGAAGTAAATATATAAAAAAGCAACAATGAAATTATTTTATATGTGTCTTCTAAGCTGAACAGCTGTAATATGTTACTGCATGTTGTCCTCAATTATATTTCTTCTTGGCATAGATAAGTATCCTACTAATTGAAGGCTAATTAAAGAGATTTTCCATCTTCAACTCCTCCTTGTTGTAGTTCTTATATTATCATCTGGTTCCGTCAGTTTCTTATGGACAGGGACATCCTGTGCAGCCATGCTGTCCTATGTAAGCACTTGCTTAAAAACAAATGCATCCTATTTGCTTTTGAAAATAACCTCCATAAAGATACTGTTAAAAGTTTTTCAGATCTTCACAACAGGCCTGATCTGGTGAAGTCAGTGCAAGTCTTTCCACTGACATCAATGGGCAGTGGATCAGGGCTCATTTATGTGCTACTTCTAGCTGTGTTTTCTCCATTCTTTAATTCTGTGGTGTTTTCATGCTGAGATTTGTTGAAGTTGATAGAGACTATTCTTGCTTTTTTTTTTTTTTTTGGTAATGCTACACAAGTGGCAAATTTTGTGTTTATAAGCATCTTGTAGCCAAGCAAGTTTTAAAAGTTGTTTAAAGATCCCATAGAAGGAAACAGTAGAAAAAACTGAATTTGTTCTGAATTGGACAAGTGTGTAGGAGCAGTTCTAGTTAAAGACCACCAAATCTGAGAAACTTATAATGTAAAAGCTCCTGAAGAACTTCAAGGTCTCAGGTTCAACCTTTGTGTGCAGAAGACTGCTGTGTTTTCTTACATATCTTCAGGGCACACACACCCCCCACTATCCCTGACCTTAGACTTACAATTAACCACAGTAGGCACTATTTCTTTTTATGTCAAACTAAACCAAAAAATGGAAAAATATTTGCTTTTCTTAGAGATTTTTACTTCATAGAAAAGCACGCTTATCACAGTGTGTGTGTTCTGCCCTTTTTAAAACCAAAATGGCCTACAGCTGGCCAAAGTTACTCATCCTAGTCATTTATTCTGGAGTAATTTTGTGTTCAAGCAAAGAAGAGCCTGGGGACTGCCAGTTTCTGAGGGAAGGGCGATCAGCTTGTTCCTCTGGAGGATAACTCATTTGTAGAACTGAAAAAGGGGAGGTGAGGGAGAGGAAGAAGCATTGGGAGCTAGAGCAATATACAGGACAGTTATGGCATCTAGAGTGGGTTAGCCTGCCTTCCCTCTCAAATTTGCCAAAATCTCGATCATACAGTGATGAGAAGAACCTCAGGAATGATAGAAGGCGGAACTGAGACAGACTTGCTGCTTCTCCCCTCATAACAGCAATAGGACAGTGGTGAGCAAAGGTCAATATGGGTCATTTGGTCTTCCTGTAAACAACAGCAACCTTTTTCACAGTGAAGTCTTGCTGCGCATCACATTTTGGTTGTCTCTATAAAAAGGACAAAATACCTCCCCCCGTCAATTCCCCATCAGAGTACAGTAATGAAATGCCCAGCTGCAGATGCAGCAAAATCCATTCCAGTTCTGCTCAGTTATTGTCTGTCTCATCTTTAGCAGATGGCTGGACGATGATGTCTGCAGTAATAAAAATATTAAAAACAAAATCTGCCAGCTGAATTGGAAAACTGACTAATTTCTATTTTTATAATGTGGTACATGAAGCCATTATTTCTGAAGCCAGTAACAGCCATATTCAACAACAGCCATGTGAGAGCATTTAGTGCTGAGATGAAGCACTTCTGGACTGCTCCATCCCTATACTTCTGGAAGGAGAAGGCACCTCACAGCATATCCAGAGCAGGCAGGAAAAAACTGCCCAAAGACAGCCCCGTACTTCTCCCATATGTCATTTGAAAGAACAGTGTTAGCTGGTAGCAGCAAGAGACAGTCATCCTCACTGAGGCACAACATCTCTGAGGCTTGCTCCAGCCCTCTTTGCTTGAACAAAGGCATGTACGTTCCACAGCCAAGCACTGCCTGGCACCGCCACATTCACACTGAGCAATTTAGCTCCAGTCTTTGGAGCAATTAGCACCATGGTCATACCTTTGAGAGAGCATAACCTTTACTTGCATTCCAGGTTCTCCCTTTGGTCTCTGGTATATTCTCTTTTTTTAGCTATGGGACATAGAAACATAATGTTAAATGTAAGCACGGTTTTTTACAGCTAAACTGTAAAGTGAAATTGCTTGGGTAGACTTTTCTTGTACTACAGGTCCTATGTTCTGGATTATACGAAAATAGAGGCTAAAGTTGGTATGAACTGTGAGCTGACAAAGTGAACAGATGATGCTATAAGAATACTTGCTTTGTAATGGTCTTAATTCTGTTTTTACTGGATAAATCTCTAAATGCCAGAAAATCATATGCCGCTAATTCATTCACTCATGCGAGTGATATTGGGGAAAAAAACATTCTTTCACTCCTGGCAAGTAAGAATCTATTGCTCTGTCATTGAGGTGCATTGTCTGGATTGTATGGTCAACTTTTGTGAATTTTTAACTTACTCAAAACATAGATTAAGGCTTTTGAACAGGATGGGTGATTTTCAGAGCTGTGGTTAATTGCGCAATCTTTGAAATACAGTAGAGCATCCTGATTTTCAGGAATTACTAAGCCCTTCTTGAACTCAGACTACACAATAATATCTTGATTAACTTAGATAACCCTATTGTCAATATGCTGACATTTAGACCATCCAAACCATTTAGAAGTTCTGATATGTAAATTCTAGCAGTAGTATTCTTAGTTAAATGGCTGTCCTAAGATTATACTAAAATTTGGGGGGTTGCTTTTTTTATTAAAGAAATTCACAGGGTTACAAAAACACCAGGTTTGTTTTCTTTATGGAAAGTGCTTGAAGAATCCTAATTCTAGTATCTCAGATCATATGTTTACTCTTAATTAGCATTGTATATATTATTAAAGAGAAAAACCTCTGGACTTGTTTAATCTTTCTACTTTTTCTTTCCCCTCTCTTCCCTCCCAGAGACTGTGCACATCTATTTTACTGGTTTATGTTCAGATTTATGTACTGAGTAAAGCTCTGAGTCTCTCCTTCCCATCCATTGCAACTACAACAACTACAGTGACAGGTTTCATTTTCAGTGAAAGATAGTGATGGACCAAACATTTGAAAACTAGGGTGTATCAGTCATTTCTTGCCATATTTAGCCATTTTAAAAAGAAATGCAAAATGCTACTGACCCACCTTATAACAGTGTGAGAAATACCATATGTGAGCAAAAGTGATTTAGCAAAAAAAAATCTTGCCAATGCAAAGATCGATGGAAGTTATTTTTAATCTTGGTTTGCTATTCTCCAGGTGATGCTTGCCATTTCGTATTCTCTAAGATCATATAAAATTTCTCTGTGTGTGGTTTTGTCCATTAAGGATTTTCTTTCAGTCTGAAATTCCTTTGGATAGCAAAGATGTACGTGGACCCTTGCTTTATCTACAGAATAATAAACTTCTAAACTAAAATACTCACTCTCTGACTCCAGCAATTTGTCAGTAGAAGACTTCCTGAATTAGACATGGAATCTATACACTTAACAGTCATTTATTCCATGATATTTTCCAGTCTCCTGTTTATCTCACTTAAGCTTCACACATGCATCCCGTTACATACCTTAGTGACGTGTTCAGTGAAGACGTGCCTGCTGTTGCTTGCTTTCAACTTGCCACCCGTTGGGTTCCATTCATGGTCTACACTTCTTATACTTGCAGAGGTGACGAGCAATGAATCCCAAAACACCTTTATTTGCTTCTCGTGATTTTATAAAGCCTTGTCATACTTCTGCCCAGCTGAGTCCTTAGCTCTTGTTCTGCTCCACGTATGGCAGCTGGTGCACACACTATTGTTACTGCTGCTCCTCTCCAGCCTCTCTCAGCTGGAGAAGTACCTTTTTTCAGACTAGGGACTCACCTGCACATAGGGTTCAAGATGCAGCGTGGGTTTACACTGCGGCAAATCTCTGTGCATTTTCTTTCTTCCCTACCTAATAATTTCTGTATCTTTTTTTTTTTTTTTTTTTGTTACTCCAACTGCTACAGAGCAGTGAGCTGATGTTCTTCTAGTTCTTACACCTGCTACAACTTCCAGGCTTTTCCTGTGGTGATGGTGGTCACCTCAGAAACTCTCATTTTGTATGCTTTGGTATTTTCCCCCTCATTTATGAAGAACCAATGAAGAACCACTTACTCTTGGCTGTTTTGAATCTGCCACATGCTAATTTCATCTGATATTGTCTATTTCTTGTATTGGAGAAATCTGAAGAATCAGTAGACCTCAAAAATATGTTCCATTTATTAAATTACCCATTTTCTCTATCCTCTTGTTTAAGAAAAATATCAGACTAATACATTCCACAAGGATCTGATGGTCAAACAGTGAGTAATTTTCATAAATCTTTTAGGATATTTTTTGAAAAGTCAGTTCAAGAATATTTTTATGCACCTCATAAAAGTGGCAGAAGATAGTATTGGAAGAAAAAATCTCTATGCTCCTTAACAGAACCCTGAAAGATGTATAGGACAGAGCGCATGCTGATGTGTTAACCTAAATTAACAGCTTTAAGGCAAGCGAATTTGCTTTTAAGCTTTAAAGGACTCAGTGGGACACTACTGAGAGAGAGAATTCTCCCAAACATAGCTGAGCCTGGCACAGAGCCACTTGAAACATCTGGTTGGACAAATGTTAAAATTTCTAGCTTGCAAGTAATTGACTTTTAAATCAATAGAAATCTTTTATTCATTATTTTACCTTCATTTTAGTTTTGTGAAGCTGAAGTATTAGAACATAGTTAGGTCATTTTCTACTTTGCATGCTTCTACTACAACCTCAAATCTGGTTGTATTTTGTAAAATGAAGCTTAATCCTTGATACCAATTTTCCATGTCAAAATTCCTATATATTTTTCCATCATTAATTATAACAGATTGCATTCATTGGCTACAGCCATTTCCCAAAAAGAAAAAGAACTAAAGTGGCAATCTCTAATGCCTTGCAGGATGGAGTTTGCGGTGCATTTTCAACTATCACACGTAATGCACAATCTATTTCCTCCTGACCTCTTGTAGTAAGGAGACATTCTGG
>JAOXNG010000031.1:31378281-31389401 GCA_028566535.1 Scolopax minor | reverse complement strand
AGTAAGGAGACATTCTGGGCTGGTGCATGCTTCCTATACTGCCTCTGAGGGGAGCCATTATCCAACAGTTCTGACTAATGCCAAGGAGACCATATATCTTTGCAATCCTTGCTCGATTACATGGGCCTGATTCTACTCCTGTTTAAGTGATGTGAATCATACTCTGTAGCCAGGTAGTCAGCAGGGCACACTACTTCAATAGAACAGGCATAAAATAAGATGAAAATCTTTGCAGTACAATCTGTTGTTTTCAGTTTGCTATAAGGATGAGAGAGTAAAATGCAACTGCAGAGAAGAAACAACTTTCAGTTGTTTTTTCAATTTAATAACTGTGTGCGATTTGGCAAAGCTTATTCAGGAAAGAAGAAATTCTCAGCTATTCCAAATTTTGATCATATATAACTATATAAATATAGAATGTTACTGTTGATTCCAACATTTCTTTTAATGGTACTTCATCAATTTATCTGAAGTTGAGGGCATATTCTGCAATTTGAAATTTCATTTTCAGCTGAAACCCTGACTGCCAAGCATCATTTTTAAGAGCATAATTTCATTTGGAAAGGTGGAAGGGAGGTATAGAAGGAGGGGGAGTAAGAGAGATAAAACAATTCAATAAACAGATGGGGAAATGGTATATAACCATTATTGGTATTTTATAAATGGTGTTGGGAAAGAAAATATCCAATGACTTCATGCATTTTGCATTACTCTGTAGCCTACTGGAGTTTGGTTTGCAAGTGTTCCTAAGAGCTAAATTGTCCTTATATACCCTTAGGAATGTTGTTTATTTTTTGAGGGCACCAGCAGCAATAGGGTTGAGAAAATGTCATCTTTCATCACAGTGCTCTGAGAATCACTGTCTAAAAAGCTCTACGAGGACTGGGCAAATGATGTAGTTCAAGGCTGCATTGTGGGTGAGAGATTAGTGAAACCTTTTCCTCTACCTGAACATGTGCCATTCCATGGAATATCTACTTTAAATACAGACTAAATAACTTATCAGTTGCAGTGAAGTCCTGAGTGTATGACATAAAAAAACATGCCTTAAAACTGGATAACAATATATTTGAAATACGCCAGTGTTTTTCATTATATTTTTTACTTAATTTCTGTATTTGTTGATATTTTTATTTTACACCTCCTAGAAGGCAAATCACTGAAAAGTTAACTTTGAACAAACTTTAGGGCACATGCTCTGCAAGTGGCTCAAAAATAAGACAAATAAAGTTATTTCATCTTCACTGTGTAGATCCTGCTGACTCTTAGCTAGGCTCAATAACAGCGTGACCATGCCAAGAGGTGCTTACTTACCTTACATGCCAAGAGGTGCTACTGTCATCTTTAACCTATGCTAAAATTAAGAAAATATCAGGACAAGGACAAGAATGTGAACAGAGCAGTTGGGGTACTTGGTACTACTTTTTTTTTTTTTCTCAATAATGTTTTTTTTTTTTCTTAACAGAGGACTGTTGAGAGCAAAGGTAGTGGTGTCTTTTCATGTTCCTCATCTCCTTATTTCAGGTGTTCAGAGCAGACCCCAAGCACTCTATGGGTTCTAGCTCTTGCTTTCTATTCTGAGACTCTTAGCAATGGTGCTGATTGCGGGGTTTTGTGAGGAACAGAGGCACTTAAATATCAGAATTTGGACTGAGACCACTACTAGATCATTTCACAGAGACTTCCAAAAAAATAGAATCCCCAAAACCCAATCATATGATAACTTCTGGCTGAACTCCTGCCCAACTTGAACTGGAGTCAAATATTGCTTTAGCTAAACGAAATCTCCCTTGGTCCTGGCTTTCAAATAAAGCAGTTGTTATTTTTGTTTTGTTTTTTCCCTATTAAATGAACAAATCTGCTTGGGATGTCCTTAAACCTCTATGCACTGATTCACTCCAAAGCAATACTAGATGACTTAGACAAATGATCTGAGTTACTGATTTCATGGCTGGAGAGAGTGAGTAAGATGTGCACTCTGTCCCTTGGCTGTCATACACTGCTTTACTATATCTCCATTAATATCCCACTGAATGCGTTGATTACTGCTTTGGATTCTCTATTTAATAAGCTGTATGAAGCTCTCCCTGGAAAAACAAATGAGTAGTTTGGCTTATCTGTTTTTATCTTGGCACAATAAGCCATTTTTTTTCTAATCAGCTGATTTGCAGTGAAATGGGGTAACAAGTTTCACTCAAATGCATTGAAGCGCCTCCTGCTTACAACTATACAGCTCTGTGCTGGCAGCCTGTACACTCAAAATTTGGGAAAGATTTGCATGGCCCAGTACCAAAATAACATATTACAGTAAGTTTTTTGAGTGCTTGAAAGGCATGGCGATGACCTAAGACTAGCATTTAGTCCAAACTTAAACATGTGTTCCAATATATTCCAGTCAATCCTTACCTTGGGATTTAGGACTAAAGGCAGGGATTCAAAATCTGCTTTTGTTTATGAACATTGTGTGGGAGACCTGCATTAGAGCAGAATAACTTTCAAGGCTATAGGGATAAATGTGACATGTGGTTCTGAGAGAATCATGATACTTTTCTCTGATAACTGTTTCTATACCCACAAACCTATAACTTTCTCCACAGCTGCCCTGCAATAATACATATTAGAGGGAGAGGCTAAATATCAAAAGAACTAAAAATTTAACCTGTAATAAAATAGATATGTGGCAGCATTAAATTCCAGCCAAAACATACTGGCATTTACCAAATTTGGAGAGGAAGACACTGCACTTCAGATTGGAAACTATTTTTGTGGGGAATTATGAATATTTTACTGTAATTGCAAGTCCCATGCCCACAAATTGCCTAACAAAGCTTTTATTGTTCCTATTTTGTTTCATGGCATAGAAATTGAGGTTGAGATGCTCTTTTGATTCTTAAATGTTGAGATAGCTAACAGAAAGATTCAGTCTCCAATTCAGAGTGGGACAGGTGGTATGGATTTATTTGGTTCCTATTGAAGAGTGCTTCCAGCAGCTGCTGAAATGGAAAACAAACAAATGAAGCTTGAAATGGAGGAATAGCTTAAGCCCAAACTTGTAACCATTAAATTTTAATTTTTTTTCCTTGCTAACTCAAAGATGTATCTTGCCAACTTTTCAAGAATGTTATGCATATGCATGAAACACATGTATCTGCTGATTCAAGTCATAAATTGTAAATACCTCAAAATACTATTTCCTCCTCCTTCTCATTCCTTCTTTTCCTTTCTCTTCATCCTCTTCTACTTGATCACTAAAAACAAAGGGCAGGAAATTAAAATAGCAAAAGAAAATGGGAGGAAGAAGGCAAGAAGAATAAAATGCACTAATTGTTAAATCAAACCCTGAAAAGTATTTGGTTTCAATACCTTCAGGTTTTTTTAATTTCTCATTAAGATGTTAAAAAATGTAGAGTAAACATGAAGTTTTTTGAATTTTTCTTGAAACATACTTGCCATTTTTCACCCAGCACTGTTGCCAACTTTCTGACTGTGTAGTACAAACAGCTTTTCAGCTACTCCTACAATGGTGCATTCAGAAAAAGACGCATGTGCTAATGGCACCTGCACAGGCACTCATTTATGGCAGTCAAGGAGCAAGTGAACATGCCAATCAGATAATATATGCAGGGTGGATAACTATATATCTACCTACCTGCCTGTGTGTGGTTCTGTAGCTAAGTGAAGGCAGTGGGGTGACCTGAAGGCTGCTGTATTCTCCAGGGTACATCCATTTTGTCCATAGTAGGACATTATTTCTGCATTAGTAATGTATAATTTACATTATCACTATAGTATAAAATATATATTATATACTATATATACTATTAACATGAGGTTAACACATGTTAACCTCATGAGTTTCAAATTCAAAGAATGAAAAACTAGTCTGAACCAGTAAGTTTCTCAGCATCAATTGTATCTCACTCTTTTTCTTGTAATATAAATATATGAAAATATTTTAAAATATATAGTAATCTGTTTGCATTAAAGAAATAGGATGTGTGTGTATGTGTGTATATATATGTATATTGCATTTATATGTGTGTCTGTTAAGTATATTTCTTTAATACAAGCATATGACTACAAAGAGAATGTTAATCTCTGATACTGAAAATACTAAGGCCTAAGGGTTGTTGGCTAGACACACTACGAGAGCTGTGAAATAATTCTTCCCACCAGTATTTCTAATGAAGACCATCTGCAAATAGCTTTATTTTTGGTTGCAAAAAAAAAGAATTCAAATTACTTTTAATCCAGCTGAAATTTTGAGGGATTAGCTATTATTTTCTCATTACTCCTTTCACTGAGAAATGACTTTCAGGAGCAACAGTCAGTTCACCAAGCAGAATATTCCATTTCATAGATGAAAAGAAAAACCAATTACTATTCCACACACCTGCCCCAAAAAACACAGCACAAAAACAAACCGCAAAACTCCCCAAATCAAACCAACCTCCTACCTCACTCTAAATTCAGCTTAAAATTATCTGATTTAATTTAGTATGCAGTTTTAGCTAATATTGGTCATTTAGCTAATAATGGTCATTTACACAGTGCAGGCTTCTGGACAGAATATTTTACCATTTTTTTCACACTAATCTAAAAAAATAGATGGAAGTATCAAAAATATTTGTGGTGTTTCTGATTGATTAATTATTACCTTTTAGGAATTTACTTAATGATTTTCTGTTTGTTTGGAGAAAAGTAAAATTAGTAAATTAGTGTATGGTGCACATGGGGAAAAAACAACAAAAATGTTTGTACACATTTTCATTCAGAATTTAAGGAAACCAAAATTACTCTTTGACTGAAATGCTTTCTGGATTCTCCAGAACTTCTTTCTTTATAGTAGATTGTATGTATCAAAGGAAATATGGCATTGTGATAGAGTGTATATGGAATGAAAGCATAACAACTGACAGCGTATTTGCCTTTTGTTGTTCAACTAACCCATGTTCTCAATTCTGTGTCACTGCAATAGGAAATATAGAAATATATACCCAGAGGTACAATGTTCCTTCATTCATTGTGTGCCCATTTTCAGACAGGAGGTCTGAATAAGTGGTTATTATAGTCCCTTTTGAATTAAGATCCAGGAATTTAGCTACAAGCACTAAAATATTATTTATAGTCTTACAGTGGGTTTCTAATTCATTCAGCATAAAGAAAACCCAAAACACAGCCTTGATATTTTTCTATGTAGGGCAATGTTGTCATCTGATGGAAAATGGAATACGCCACAGAAGTCAAAACGAAGTTACAATGATGTATTCAAGCTGAAGATTCTTCTACAAGACTTAAGCATTCTGTTTTCTGTTATTTCTGTTACTCATTATTGCAGTCCCTCGTAGAATGTTCCTGATAATTATCCCCCAATAAGGGCAATAGAGAATGGAACACCCTATTTCAATCTACCTTGCAGCTATAAATCATTTCTGCAGTTTTCAAAGGGTGTCTATGCCACATTCTGCCTGGTATACCTTCAGACAGTACCTACTCTACATTTCTCTTCTATCCTTCCCCCTCTCATTAACCCAGCAAGAGATTTCTAGTAGCAGCCCTACCTGATTTGACTATATCATTAATGCCTTGCCACTCACCATGCTCTCTCCGTGAAGGGAACCAGGATTCTGGCCCAGAAATCCTGGAGATGAGCAGTGTGGTGTACGATCCAGCCTGCTGGGAGGAGAGAGCCCTGCAGTATGCATGCATGTGTGAGAATGTAGGAGCTGAGATCCTCCCCAGGGCACTGTCAAGACACAAGTCGAGAACAGACACGTATTTCCTGTAACAATCAGGGAAAAAAAATGCCATCAGAGGTGAAGTAAATACCTTTGCTTCCCTCAGTCACACCATTTGTGTGCAGAGACCAAACCCTTAGTGCCAGCCCCTGAAGACCGATAATTGCAGTCCCATGGCTGCCTACAAGCCTCTCATCACATCAGACCAAGGAAATGCTCAACAGCCCTGGGATATTTGGGGACAGAAACCAAAGCATGCTATTCTACAACAGCTCAGCTATATGTGTCTGAACTCCTTCCCCTGTCTTTGTTAGCCATTTCCTGGCCTGGAAGAGAGACAAATCTGTGGGTTTGTGTGGGGTTATTTGCCATGGGGCTCCCCTGCCACATCCTAGCATTGCAGCTTGGTGCTGCAGGGAGAGAGGAGAGCCATGGAACGGTGCGGCCCTGAGAATCCTTTGTACCTCGTAGGGACTAGTCCTGCCACTGCAGTAACCAGTGCCATTGTCCAGGCCAGCCTCTGTACTTCACTGGGCGGTGCACAGGCTGGCACGTGTGTAGGATAAGGACTGAAAAAAGAGCATTAGGTGAAGGTGTGTATTAAGTACAGGCCAGCAAGACGTAGCTTGATTAGTGCCTGTTGTAATGGGTTTTGTATATGACTATTTGCTAGGCACATGTATGTCTTCTGACAACCTTGAACTTGGTATTTCGTTGTCAGTGGTGAAGCAGAGTCTTCAAGCAAGGGGAAGCATGGAGGGACATACTGGTTTTTAAACACAAAGAGCAGCCCTTCTGCTGCTCTGGAGCTTTTCACTCTTTGTAGGTTAAGGGAGGCTCCAGTCCCTTCAGGGCTTTCCCCAGATGCAGGGCCAGTGTGGGAACTCATGTCTTGGCAGGAAGGGTGCATGTTGTGCCCACTGAGGATGAGGCATGCATCTGCCATAGCATCTTTAAACAGCATGGAAATTATCGGACACAGTGGCACAGGGTCGGTCTCCTGTCTTAGGGGATACACACTGGCAGACCAGGAAAGTTCCTGGGGATCATCCACACTGGTGAGCATACAGAAAAAGAAGTTTCATGCCTGGGATTTCAGCTAGGGCATGGCACTGTGTGCAGAAAGAACCGTACGCTGTGTGCATTGCCAGATAATTTGGCCTCGGGGGAGTTAACAGTGATGCTGTGACAGGACACTGTAGACACAATGACTTATATTTCCAATCAGGATTAATAATTGTTCAGGCCATCAAACATAAATAGCTGGTGTTTAGACAAATGAATTTTATATCAAGCTTTTGGTCATATGTATTCATGTGCTGCCACATCAACTGAAAGCAGGATGAGAGCCATCAAAGCAGCAATAGGTTATGGGGCAATCTGACCTGATGGGTCCTGGGAAAAGTGTAGGTTTCAGTGCTGAGTACACAAATCAGCTATGCTAAGCCTGCCTGGGAAAGGAATGGCCAGAATATGTTGCTCATCAGTATGGCACGGGAGGACTCAGTTTAAAGTTTATGCACGCACACACTGGACACACACATACTCTTCCATGTTTTGGGATCAACTTGTTTACTGACATGCTTACTGGTTGCATTAGCAACACCATGCCTCACGCTGTGCACATCAGCAGCTATCACCAAACCACTGGTAACCATCCCTCCCTTGTTTCTATGGGGCAGATGGATGCCATGGGGACAGAAACCACAGATCTGCAAGCTACTGAATAAGGCAGGGGAGAGTTCACTCTCTGGCAAGCTGAGCACTCAGTCCACAGGTCTGACACTTATTTTCCTCTCCCTGCTTCTGAGTCACACAGACTCTTTCCCCCCATGGTTAGGTGGGAAGCACACTGCCTGGGCTGGCACACTTGTACAGGTGCCACCTATTACTGCAGGTTGTTCACACTCGTACTGTCTTTAGAAGGACACTTGGCATAAGCCATCAAATACATACCTCAGTAGAGAGAACTGAGTGCAAAATGCATCTGTGAGATAAGCCAAAATGTATATAGTAAATGAGAGATGTGTCTGTTACAGCAGCATAACTCACAGGTACAAAACTCCCTGTTGGATATGCTGGTGAAGGCACTGGAGTCACATGTACAGCACAAACTGTACAAATGAGAAAATTTGGCCCACACATCTATATCACATCTCTGACTTTTAGGATCCCATGGTATTAAACTCTAAAACATTTCAGTACTTCTTTTAATGAACCAAAGTTAGCATTTTTGTTAGTCACAGTTCTAAACAAATTAGATTGTTTTGATGAGATTTTCAAACTCCCTATTTTTAGAGTAAAAAAAAAAACATGAGCAGCATAAAAAGTGGATTGTTCCTCCATTCTCTGTCCCATTTAATAAAAAGCTTGCCAGAGCTCAGACACCCTGCCAAGATTGCAAAAAGGAAACAATTCACAAGTATGGGTACAACACCTGTGCCTCTGCAGTCCAGGCGAGGCACTGGCATCCTTCTTGGAGAGAAAGCAAGAGGAAATCATTGCTGACTCAGAGACAGGTGGAGGAACAAAGCAGTGGCTTTGGCTTAATCATGGAATTGACTGTAAAGGAAAATTTTTATTGCCAAAGGATACACTCCATTTGTGACCAGCTTGACTGTCAAGTATCTTGTTCTTGGCTAAAAAAATAAATATTTCTCCTTGATGTTCCACTGACTTATCAGCATATGAGCGAAGCATTCTTCTGCTGTTGGCACAGTTAAGAGAACCATCTCGCTAGGCCTGATCCAAATGCTGCTGCAGTCAACCAGATAGGAAAAAAAGAGTTAGTCCCAAAGAGCCATCACACTGAAACACATAGTGTTTGTGACTGATCCAAGTTATGACTTAGAATAATGGATAAGAGAAGGCTCCATTTCCCATTGCTCCTTAATTATTAATTTTTATAGGAAACATTAAAAATCATCCTGGATCAACCTCTTGAGTTAGAATGCTTTTCTTTCCTTCAAATTGGAAAATTTTACAAAAGTAAAATCTTTGAAATCTTAGCAAATTTAGACATAAAATGATTAAAGACAGGCCAGCATTGTACCAAGATATTACCAAATTATTGAAATGAAATGTTTCATCTGCACTCAGCTCACATATTTTTCAGTTTTTCAATTTGTGGAAATCACTGAGATTTTTGCCTTTCATCCTGATGATGGGGAAAAAATGCTAGCAGCTCAGAACTCCCTGCAGTAGCAGAAGGGAGTTTCCTGTTCTGCTTCAGTCCCATTTGCTCTCTGTTGTGAAGTTATTTGCTAAGGGCCATTTATTCCTGTAATTTATAATGGCATTCTAATGGAAGAGATGGGATGAGGCAATGGAAGTTGGTAAGTACTTCCTGAGTACGAAGACCAAAGCAGCTCATAACTTGCGTCCCCTCCTTCCCTTCTGCTCTGTTCATTCCCCAAACTGGCATTCTTTCTTGTATTTTTATTGGGCAGAGCACCTTGCTAATATACAAGTCTCAACCACACTCACAGACCTTAATGAAGGGTTGGTTAAACTTCCTGCAGACTAAGTTTCAAAACATGAGAATATTTTTGAATGCAATTAAAAATCTTAATAGATTTCCCAAAGCCAATGCAGAATAAAAAACATTCTTCTTTGGCAACTTGTAAATAATGGAGAAGATTCTGACCACAATGTCTCCGTAGCTATCCCTAGAGTCAAATTGGAATTTTTATTGCTGCATTGCCTTTTTAGTTGTGCCACTTTTTAGCACTTTTAGTTCTAGAAGTAAAGGCTAAATCCATGAGCAAAAGTTTCTGATGCAGTTAGAAGCAGCTTATTCAGCCTGTGTTGTTTATGAACTGTATGTCATGCCACTTCTTTTAAATTTCTGCATTGCTAAGGTTTCCAGGAAGTTGTACAATATATTATCAAGTGCCATATATTATCAAGTAATTTTGCATGCTGCACTAAGGGCAGCCACCATTCCATGCTAGTGGGATTCATCCATGTTTCTGTTTAAGGGCCTCTGTTGCTGGCTGCAGCCACAGAAGTATAATGACACAGGTGGGCCAAAACACACCATAGCCCCGACACCACAAACCTACCTCATCAGCAAAAGAATTCTTATAAGACAAAATTAATTTTGTAACAATTTGCATCTGATGGTGTATAAACACATCCATCTTGGGACCTCCAAACTGGGGTTCAACCAGGTTTGTTAAAATTAATCATTACCTCCCTTCCAGAAAAGAGTCTGGGCAAAGTCCTTAGTTTTCTGTCAGATAACTGAAGACAAGTGTAAGCTGTTATAGTTGTTAGTGTGAGCGTTGCAAGAATGGAAGAGCCACTCACACCACCCCACCCCACACCTGCATCCTGCACAGTCAGTGATGTGCCCGTTCTCAAGTGCTTACAGTCTGATGGGACAGCCAAACCGGGACAAATAAAGCAGGAACAAAGAATGGTAAAGGATTAACATCAGTAACATGCCAAGTCATGGCTGAGATAGAAACAGGTGGCAGGTGTCCTTGTAACCAGCTCACCATCTTATTATTTCTATGCCATGTAATTGCTAAAAGCAATTAGCCCCATATACGTACATTTCAACTTCAAACTTACTCCTTAAATTTGGACTTTTCTGCATTATCAAAGACATGCAACTGCAATTAGGCTTTTTAAGACTTGCCAAGCTCAGAAAATGTAGTGTGGTTCAGATAGTTCTCCTTAAAGTCTATGTGTTTATGTGCTGAAAAAGATTTTAAACATAGCTATCTCTTTTTGAGCAAAGATATAGAAATATTAGAAAGCAAAAAATTATTCTTTAGTTGGTTAGCACTGTTAAATCTGCAAACACTGTCATTTCTGGCTAGGAATAGACTAACAGCTACCATCCTCTCCTTCCTGCTCTTCATTCATCTGAATCCTATGTCCTGTGAGTGACTTCTGTACACAGAATGTCTTGATCCTGTATTAAAGTCAATAATAGCCTTCAAAAAACAACTCACCTGATTTCACCTTTATGCTAAGAAATGTCCTTTTGGGTTATCAGAATCTAAACACAGTATTTAAGACCTGGTATCAGAGGAAAAGAAGTGAAATGAAAAAAAAAAACCAGTGAGATCTGCTTTATGTCCTGCTGATCAGTGTTAACATTTTGAATTATGCCTAGAAGAGACTGATTCCCTGAACTCATATGTATTTAGTTTCTAGAAGTATATGTGGACATTTACAAACAGTCCTGAAAGATGCCAAGAGACAAGGCACTTGCAGAAAAGTCTGAGATGAGTAACCTCTGCTTAAAAATTATGTGTGTTTACTATTATTCTCTGAGTTCAAATAGTAAAATATTGAATAGCAAAACCAAACTGCTCCCCCTCAGACCAAGACTCTCACTGTGGGGTGGTTCAGGAGGATTTTTGCCTG
>JAOXNG010000031.1:31355539-31369615 GCA_028566535.1 Scolopax minor | reverse complement strand
CCATAGAATGCAATGGGGGATGGGGAGAAAGCCATCCGCTGCCAAAGGTAATCTGCCCGTGTTCTGCACCAGTAACAGCATACTGAACTGTGGGCAAATTGCTCTTATGGAGCATATAGGATAACAGGATTAAATCAGGTGAATATGGCGGCAAAATATTTCACATCAGTTTTTCATTAATTTAAAAAATTTCTAGTGTCCATCATCTTCCAGGAGAAGAGACTGGAGAGCCTTGACCTATTTGCTCACTAAGCTCATTGCTTGTCCTTAACGCTTTGCAAGAGTTGCTACAAAAGAAAATCTTCAGGGAAAGGGCAATAACCACTTTTGCATCCCCAGTTTATTGACCATTTTTTGAGTATGGCCACAAATAGAGATGAAGTATTACCATGTTTGTTACAGTGTAACTGCTGGCCTGCCAGTCATTAATTCTCTCTGCTACATAGTTGTTAGTCCAAGAGAAAACAAGAGCAGAAGAGAACTTTTCAGACATTCCATTCCCATTGCCTTAAGAACTAAATAGGAATCCTTTCCACAAAATATTTTAGTGACAAAATTACAGCTTTTGTGACTGTCATTTTTGCATACCTGGCATCACCAACCGTCGTGGTTTCAGTGAACTCGCCCAGGTTCCTTCTCTACATGGGCAAGCTCACTCAGCATGAGGGAATTCCTGCCACACTTCTCCTTTGGGCCCCTCTGCCGAGGGATCCTGGCAAGCAGCAGGTAATTTGCTTTTTGTCCCCTATGGCATAACAAAAGAAATTGCATTAAAAGCTTACCAAGATTTCTCTTTTTTGTCCTGCCTTCTCTCACAAAGTCCTGAACACGTGCTAGAGCTCAACAGAGGGATGATGCTGATGTCAGGAAAAAGACATCAGTGTTTATTATGAATTGCTCTCTCCTGCTGTTTAGCAAATCACTGATGAGCTGATCTTGATTTCTTCATGTGGTTTTGACATTTTCAAGGATTTGTCTGCATAATTATCTGGGAGAATTTCTCATCTGTTGTTGTTTGCCCTGATGGCTCAGTATTCTGAGCTTTGGTGTTGTATAGCTGGTCACCTAATTCTTGAGAGCCCTTTTTTTTCTGTCTGGAAAAAATATCAGATATATTCTGGATAGCAATTTTGAAGTGAATAAACAGATGGAGTAAAAATTAACGAATTTGTCAGATTAAGAAAACTTTTGTGGGATTCTTGCAGTTTTATGGTATAGCACCATAAGCAAAAGCAAATGGTGCTGCTGCCTTTTATTAATGACAACAAATATGAACAAGGAAGAATACTTTTATTGTAGCTTTCTTATCTCTAGCCAAAGCACTATTCTTTCACAGCATTTGCAACTGGATACTTCTAGGATGAGCTTGTTGAAGAGGAGAGGCATGGTTTGCAGTTAAAAGTATACAACAAAGAAAGAGGGTGGGCTTCTGAGCTGTCTGAAAAAATAATAATAGTTCCTTCTTGGACTTTCCTCATGGGGTGTGGGGGTCTTGTCAGTTGTCTCTCAGCCTGAAGGTTTTATAAAGAGCAGGTTTTGATCCTCAATCACATGCCAGCATTTTCCACTCGGTATTAGAATCATGTCTGCCACATTTCTTGGAATTTCTCACATTGTGTCTTTCCTCATGCTATTTTTCATTAGAAAAGTAGTATCTTTGACCTGTTTGAGAACTGAATGACTTTTCACTGTTGTAGATAATCACAAGTTCCCACAAATGTTGATGCTACTTGTGCACGCTCTTCTTTGTTATACAAATAGGAGAGACTTTAACTCCTGTTCCTTCCTTTGGAGTCCTTCTAGTCTGGCAAATCTGAATTTTCTTTATTCTGCCATTGTGTTTAGTATATTTGTTAAATCCTTGTATGTGTTCAGCTGGACTAGTCATTTTTCAGTTGGTGTTTTTTTTAATTCCTATATTTTAATTCTCCTTCCTTGCTGAGGCTCTATCCTTTTCCTCTTGGTGATGCCTGATAAATGCTCACTTGTGAGAGTTTCTGTTACTTTTGCAGTTCTGTATGCCCTACATGATTTTATGGTGACTTCTTTCAGGTTGGAAGTGATCTTGAATACATGGACCTAAGAAGCATTGCTTATGAAAGTTTGTTGAAATACAAGCACTAATGTAAGATTGTGCCTTCTCTTTGACTCTGGAGGCGTGGAATATCCACAGGAATCCCCATCAACCAAAGGTGCCAGGAAGGTAAGGAGAAATCAAAATGTCTTAAAGAAATTCCTCTCACTGAAGCTGAAAATACACACAGGAAAGATATATGTTAGCTGAACAGCAACACAGAAACATGCAGGACATGGTAACAGATTGCAAACAGCATAGAGTTATACTGGACATAAGGGAATGAAAGGCAGCACTGATGACCTTTTTCCTCATCCCAAAGTTATATCACCAAAAACTAACTGATGTTGAAACTGTTGATCTCCTAAAAAGCTTGGATGTGATGAAACAAGACATTCTGATGAAAATTTAATTGACAGTACTTTGAAATGTTTAAATAACAAGTAAAGTTTCTGGCTTCAGAGAATATTTGACAGACCAAATTAACATTTTTTGGTTTAATGTCACCTGAGATATTTTAATGAAAAATACAGTAACCAGCACACTAAGTGATTTGGAATAATCGAAGCCACAAATTTTTAGAACAGTATGTAGTTCAAAAGCAATAGCTGGATGTTCTGCTGGGTTTCATTTAATCCCTGATTGGACTTGTTCACCTTGTTTTAGTAGAAATACATACAGACCAAAAATAAGCAAGGGATGTGCTATGATTACCATGTTAATCCAAGGGGTTTATTTTTATCTTGTTTTCACTCTGTCTCTCTCTTAGATATAAATATTGTCTCAGCTTAGGCAAGTGAGCACTTCAGTGTAAGGGCCTTTCTTCTGTTAGAATTTGCTATATGTTATATAGCAAATAATAAGAATAGCAAGAATAATAAGAAAAATTAATCTAGTCCCACAATATTGTGTATTTTAGCTATTTTTTATTTTTCATTTAGATTACAGATCCTAAATGCTTTGTGCTGGAAAAAACCCTTGATGTTACAAAGCAAAATTTCATAAAAGGCATTTGAATTATTTCTGGGCACTTTCACTGTGCAACTGTTATCTAATTCTCATAGCATCTTTTAAATATACCTTATTGTTATGTTTCTGCTGTTCTCCTCATCAAAACTCATAAACTCTGCATAAGAATCTCAGGGAAGGAAATGATACATTTCTATAGGTATTTCACAAAAGTTCTGTATGTTGTGTAAATCTCCTGATTCTCCTTTAGCTAACATGTAAATGCAGCTGGATGCTTCTGCATGTGAGCAATGACTTGAGGAAAATAGTGCCAGAACATGCCTTTGAGAAAAATTAGTATTGTAGCATGTCTTCCAATTTGACCAGGCTCAATCCATGCTGGAATATTTTATCAGCAGGATCACCTGAAGCAGCAAACCATTCTAGTAGCCCTCAGTGTTAGTCCATAATTTGAGTCCTTCATATTGGTGCTGCTTGTTCCACATATGTAACATAATTCAAGGTCCTAGGGTTCTTGTGACAATGTAGACAAGGAGTGGTAATTTTTATATATCTATATATATGTAGACTGTGAACTGAATGTAAATTCTAATTGTTACTGAAGGCACTAAGAAACAGATAAATCCCTGGAAACAGACAGAGGAAATGGCAGTGACCTCTAGCACAGACACTGGCAATACAGAGTAGGAAAAGAGGATAAATAACAAGGTAGGTCTCATACACAAACAAAACAACACTGGAAACAGCACTGGCTCTGAGGTGGTAAAGGGAGGGGAGCTGGGGGCATGGATTCTGTTATAGCATTCCTTCTCTATTGGGAGTAACAGGACAGCACTTTCAGCACAGCCTGAACTGTTGGGAAGGAATGAAAGAAATGGGCAGCACTACTGCTGAAGAAAAGGGTGATAACACATTTATAACTGGCTGCCAAAAATGCTCTGTTGATAAAGAGCTTTTTATGCTCATTTGATATTTCTCCTTCCTGCAGAAAATTTACTAGTGATTCTTTGAATAGAAATGTTCAATTTTCTAAACTGAAAGAAGTCAAAAATATACCTTTGTGACTTTTCAGCAACTTGGTGAAAGCAGTAGCTTTCTAGAGACATCAGAGATGAAGGCGTAAAAGCAGGATTTATTTTATTTTTCTGATGCCATTTGTTAAGTCAGACTTGTAAAGCATTTGGAATAAGATTCAAGCTGCTAAATAACATGAATGATTATTTTAGTCAGATTTTAGTCAGATTATTTTACTGAGAAAAATAAATTTATTAATGCTATTTCTGTCAAAGGCTTAGAAAACATAATAAAATGCTGAAATTTTTTTAATCAATCCCCCTATTTAAATGATTACCACTTTTCCACAGAAAGGAAGGGAAAAAGAAATCCACTCTGCCTTAGTGATGTATCTACCAAATTTAGGTGCTGGATACACGTGATTACATCATTGGTAATTCATAACAGGAGACCTCAGCATGTAAGGGGAGATGAGCACCGTGTTCACGTAGGGGTGGTGTCCATATATGGCTGGAAATCACAGCGCACACAGCCGCCCGGCCGCCTCTGCGTGGGTGCAGCTCAGCCCTGGGTATGTAACTGGGAGGGACAGAGCCTCCACGGCTTCCCTCTGGGAATGTCAGGAATGCCCTCAGCAGTTACTCAGCAGGAAGCTATTGGATAAAGGCACACGGCAGCAGTTGCCTGCGTTTCGTTAACAAAGAAATTTGGGTCTCTTCAAAAGAGAGGTCGGCTTTTTAGTTACGTGGGCTGATGATGATATCTTTTTGATTCTTTAAATCCTTTAAACAAGAGCTTTTGTATATCTACTTCTATGTTTGCTTCTTGTATACAAACTAATGTTGTCTTTTAGCCCCACTGTAGCAGACCTCTATCCCTGAAACAATTTTAACTGAATATAACAATAGTCACAGTGACGAATTATTTCTTCTTACAGTCATTGTGGGAAATGGCAGATCAGAATGATAATAAGTGATAACTTTAAAGACCAATTTTTTCACTGGCTTGTGTTAAAACCAAACAAGATAATGAGTGATTCATGTATGTGCATTGTGCTGGACAGTCAACATCCAGAAAGTGAATGTGATTCGACAGATAGATAGTCCAAAAAGAAACAAAAACCTTTCTCTTATTTGAAGAAAGGTTTATATCAGTGAATGGCTAAATTAAGTCACCAAGAGATGTAAGACTTCGAGGCTGCCCATAAGGAGTTGCATTAAGAGCGTGCTCAAAGAAAGCCAAATCAATTTTCAGTGTGTTACTGAACCAGTAACACAGTGCATTCCTCTGGCTCACGGAGGGCCCTAAACACTGAGCACTCCAGCCTAAAGGCAAAGGGCACTAGTCCTGTTAATGTCAATGGTATTAATTATGTGTGTAAATCTAAACAAGCCCCAAAAGCCTCTGCAGGTTTCCCACCTTGCAAGTTCAAGCATTTGCAGCAGGTATGATGCAAACTGTAGTGTATACGTATGGTGCAGGACTTGGAGAGAACTTGATAAACTATTGGCCAAAAGCAGTTTTTCTGTCCTTTTCTGAGTTGGGAATTATCCACAGAGGGATTATATGAATTAAGACTGTGTTGAAAGTTAGTGAGGCATATATAAGTGTGCTCCTTTCTTATCTCGGTATGTGGCACGTATCTCCAGTGTATCACTTCCAACCATGGTGGGAGGCTTATACTCACTCTGTATGGTTTTTGTTGGTAACTTGACTCTGAAGCCTGAAAAGACAAGATTCTGCAACAAAAAGGCACAGTACTCCACCACTGACTCTGCACAGATGCATCTTTAATTATGCATATAAGACCTGGAATATGTGGATGGGATAACACAGCCCAGTTGTTTCCGCTGAAGCAGGTACCAACTCCAACTGCCTGTTGCAAACTATAGTGATTTTGCTTTTTTACTCTGCAACTCCTGGCCCTCTGTCAAAAGGGAGGTGTTTCCTCCCTTTTGCATTTGAATCAGAAAAAGCCCACAAAAAAGAGTCCACAAATGTCTAGTAAAGATTCATATATAGTAAATCTTACTATTATTGGGCTGGAATGCTTTAGCTGGAATAGCTGTTTTCTTTGAATCCTAAAAGAGGTATTACCTAAGGAAGAAACTAGCAGTACAACTGTTCTCACAGAAATCTTATGCACCTTTACGTGAGTTTATTTTGTACATTATACATATATGTGTGTTTGTGAGCATGTGGGTGCATTTTTTAATGTATGCATATTTCTGTGTGTGGAGTGTAGCTTGAAGGACACAAATGACATTTTTGAAGCTTTTACTGTGCCACAGAAACAGTATATAGTATTCTTTACTGTGACCTAAGATGTGACCTAGTTTTAAATCTTCAATACATATTCAGATACCTAAATAACAGCTTGATTTCAACTGGGCTGATACACTGCCAATTCCTCATAATTTGACTGGAAGCCAGATATTTGCTTTATTAGCCAAAAAGTGTTCAAGTACCCAAACAGAAATGAAAAAAATCAATTTGGTTTTTGGTCAGTAGCATTACATTACAATGCAATATATGTAAACACATACATATGTATGTATGTATTGACTGTAAAGACTACAGTTCCAATTTCTGTTTGGACAGTGGCTTGAGGAAACTGATTCTTAGTCTTGGGATTAAAATACGTATTTCACATCTCACCTTCATCAGAAGTGTATGCTACCAAAAACTTCTGATCACACGGGATTTCCTCTGAGACAGTAGGCCAGTAGGTTGCAAATGATTGAAATTTCTGTAGCTGAACCACTGAAATAATCAAAGGATCCCCTATGGTTAACTTCGGTTTGACAGACCAAAAGGAGGCATTCAAGACCTGGTATTTTTATTTACTTAATTATGAGAGGAGAAGTCAGGTTACATCATCTTTGCTGTCTCTCTTTTCATTGGTAGAAATTAATGTAGTTTATAATTTGTTAATAGAATGGTGAAGCATTAGCATTTAGAGCAGAATACCCTCAGTGTTTTTCATTTTCTGGTTTGGAAACTCACAGAAAGATTACTGCTGGCATGTTACTAAAAAGATTTCTATGTGTTTGAAGTGGAGTGCAGCCTCTGTCATCATCTTTAGCAAATAACAGTACAAATCCTGATTAAACACTTTTCATTAATTTTCTTTTAATAGGCCTTACTTTTAGAGTAGGAAAAGAGAATGCTATTTTGCAAGAACTCTATATAACTCTAAGGAGACATAGTAACTCTACAGGAAACCAAAGTAACTGAGTAATAAATTATGCCATCACTACCTCTGTTATCTCTTGATAAATACGGAAAGACCATTGCAAAGATATCACCAGACATATTCTTTTTATTGAATAAAGTGAACTAGGCACAAGAACTGCTGCTTCATTTTTCATTTTCTTGTGACAGCAAGTTGCAAAGTTTTACTTACCATAGTTTATTGATGCAAATATAACCAGCTTCTTATAGTTTGAAAAGAGAATGAGCTGAATATTTCTTTTTGTGCATGTCTGCACCAACATGCACATGTATCGAGTACCTTATTGAGTAATGTATTCCTCTCATAGTCTCTTTCTCAGTTGGGTATCAACTCTGTGTTGGTCAGGAGTGTTAGCTGCTTTGTTATATACACAAAGACATTGATGAACAGGCCAAAGGAAAAGAGAGAAAGCTGTTGCACCCACCCATATGCTAACTGCACAATTGCACAAGATGCCAGAGTTTTTGTTTGGCTGCTTTGGCTACGTGATAACAGAGTCCAGCAGCTTCAGAGGTGCAGCTTTAGGATTGTTTAATAGTCTTAGTATAATAGCCAGAAAATAAGTGTCATTACAGGAACAACAGAACTGGAAAACATTTTAGATTTGAAACTAGTTACAGAGTATGGGTATACTGGGCAACACATACTATATATATGCATGTAATGGTAAGATGGATATAGAAACACAAAACTATGTAGGTTGGAAAGGACTCTGGAGTTCATCTAGACTATTGTACTGTTCAGAGCAGATCTATTGTACACTAGTTTTTGGCAGCATCAACAAGACGTCCTTTAAATCAGGTCAAAAGACCACTTCTATGTCAGACCAGTTCTGTAAAGAGTAAAGTTTCCCCATAGTCAAGGGATTCAGAGAACACAAGAACATTAATGAAGTGGTACAAAACCAATGAAGAGTAAAACAACTGAGAAATTGCTGCCACTGTCATATTGCTTCTGAGTTACAATACAGTATGGAGGTGAAAAAACAACTTAGCCTGTGTCCAGGAGTAGTATGCAAGCCAAGAGTAAAAATATAGAAGCTCTTACTGTTTGTTAAAAGGCAAAACAGCAGACAAACCACCTAACATCAGCCACGCCATGTGCCAGAAAAAGCATAAGTTGTGACTACTTCAACAAAACAAGGGATACCTCAGATGCATAAAACTAGCTATCCATTCTACAGCACAGATTATTTTTACACCAGCTGACTTTGGGCAGGACAGTAACCTTTTTCATTGTTTAGGAATGTTTGGGATACATTAATAATGGGAGAAATCCAGATGATTTTAGAATAGTGGCATGGAATAGAAATTTGTTATAGGCCTTTTATAGATTTGGCTGCTTCTCTTTATGTAGTAAAAGACAAAACCAAAAAGGTCTGGAGCATAGATCTGTAAAATGGCTATTGCCTTTAACTGTTATTTGTGTACAACACTACAAAAAGACAATAAAAAACTATAAAACTTTATATGTATATCTCATATAAAAGCTTTATATGAGAGCTTACTCAGAAATTGTCAGTTGCCCAGAGTTGAAATTTAGACAAAGTTTTTCCTTCTACCTGATTAAAAGCTGCAAAATATGAATAGAATTGTAAGGATAAAAGGGAGGCAAGAAAGTTTTGTCTTGAATTTTCCCTATATTTGTCCTTTATTTTTTGGAAATGCAGGTGACCTCGCTATAAATGTATGATAAACATCATGTAATAAAAACATCTACATACATCCATCTGGTTTCAACATTAAAATGATATTTATATAACATACAGCAACTTTATTACTTAATGGAGGGTAACTGTGATACTGAATAAGGAGTATTAAAATACTATTTTTGAGGATTAATAAATAGATACATATTTTTTTCAAAAAACCAGATACATATTTTTTTCAAAAATTGGCTCCACTGTTCTGAATAAATCTGGAATAGCTGCTGATTCAATTAATGACTAATATTTGCTTCACACTGAAGGACTGAAATACATGCTCTACTCCTTTGTTCCCCTCAGCTCAGAAGCAATGTTACACGAATTTGACATTATATGAAAATCCAAAAAAGCTGGAGGCTCCTAGTTTAGTCTAACTTATTTCATACTACTTTATTTTATGAGAAAGAATACACAGCAAAAAAAGAGCTGCTATTCTGAGTGCCTGTAGTGCGGATTGCACTGAGGTGACATGCCCCCAGGTTTACCTCTCTTTCTTCTCTTATGTTTTGTCAGGAAACAATGTACTGTTTTAGTGATGTCTATCTAACTTGCTTTTGCAGTCCGTTTGTTCTTCAGGATGGTTAAAGACAGAGTAGAAAATATTTGCTCCCAAAAAGCAGAAATTGAGCTCTTTCAAAAGTTTGTAATATAAGAAAATAATTCTGTTTTACTGTGGTTTGTTGAAGCTTGTTTTCTTTCATGTTTTATAATAAGCCGTGGTATTTAATGATGCCCTCAATAAACATCACTAACATTTTTTTCCTCTTTATATGCCAATGATTAATGTTTTCTATGTATTCAAAGAATTTGTTTTATGCCACAACCACAACTACAGCTTCCCTCAAAAAACAATTCCTAGTTAAGTCCTCTGTTTACTCTAGCGTTTATTTCATGATCAGAAGTTGTCTATTGTCTTGCAAGCAACAAAGTGAACATGTTCATCAATTAATGGATATATTTACATATCTTTCTTAAAAACTTCACCCCCTTTGTTTGGTTAGTAAGAAGAAAAAAGACTCTTAAATACATTCCAGCAACAGAAGCTGGAAACAGTTTCTTCAAATGACGTGCTGCTCGTTTCAAAAATAGGCTGCTCAAAGGGGACAGAGGCTCCAGAGCACTGCAGTTAGGCCATGGTCAAGGCCGTGCTGTGTGTTCATTTTCTCTGTTAGAGAGCAGTGGTCCTCAGGGTCCATCAAGGCAGAAATAACCCTTACAGACATTTCCAGGCAAAACGTATCAGATGTTTGTGGGTGAAGACCTAGGCCTAAATGGTAAAGCGTTGCCATTTGTGCACATCTGATACCCAAACTTCTTGTAATTTAAGATGTTAAGCAGGTGGTATGTTCTGGGAAAACAAAATGTCACGCTTCTTCAGTGCATCCTGACCTTTTCAGACAGCCTTTCTGTAGAGGCTGTGACACATACCAATGATGTCTTCCCCACCTGACACAACAACTTCAGTGCCTCTTTCAGAAAGTGTTTTTTCCTCAGTAAACGTGTTCCCGTTAGTTCCAGTAAATATGGTAACGACAGAAATGAGTCCTTTCCAATCTGGTTTCCTAGACGCATGAGTGTAGAGGGAGGAATTTAAAAAGAAACCAGAGCCGTTGACTATTCATCAGGGAAACATTTTATATACACAGTTAGGATTCCTTTACCAAGCTTGTATATTAGTATATTCAATTTATGTTGTGCAGAGCTCACTTCCCAAATACTGTACAGTCCAATGTCATTTCCCTGACCTTGTTTTTCTTTTACGATATAGCAAAGGAGTAAAAGCTTCTCACCTGCCATATTAGCTGGCTGCTTCCTTTATGGCAGGGCTGACAAACCTACAGCTCATCAGACTTTACTTCATATGAATCACTGCATAATTTGGGGGGATATTAAAATTAGATTCCATTAAATAGGAAAATATATAGCCTGCTGACAGTGTTTGAAAATGTTTCTTTAGTCCTCAAGAAAGTCTAGGGTCCTATTGCATGCTCTATGGCAACTCAAAAAAAAAAGAACGTGCAAAACATACAAAGAAGAACAAAGCTGGGATGAGGCCCTGATGTGTTGGGTACTATGTCCTTAGCCAGAGAAAACTTCCACTGGCTTTTGTGCACTAGAGAGGTTACGTACCGTGCCACTTCATAATCTCAGCTGCACCAGTCCACACACCTGAAATTACATTTCTTTCAGCTAGAATTAAAACTGATTTCAAGTAACAAGGACACATTTCATACATGTGATTTCAAAATGTTTCAGCAATACTACTTTAAAGCAATGAGATTTTGATCCCAAAGAAGCAGAGCAAAAGACTTAACAGATTTTCCACTTATTTTCATCAAGCTCAGTGGCAAGTAAACCTCCCAGCCCAGCTGTCAAGCAGAGAGCAGCTCAGCTCTGAAATGATGAAAGGTGGAACCTGTTCATTTCCTTGCGTGCCTCTTTATGACCAACAGTTCATTCTCTAAAAATATGACTGTGGAAAAAGTTAGAAATGTTTCAATTGATTTAGGTCTCCCTTGTAAATCAGGAATTTACTCCAGTGATATAAACAATGTCTCAGCATTATGTAATCACCTAAATCAGACTATAACTGGTGTTCAACATTTGTATTAGGCTGAATAGTCGTACATTACTTTATTGTTTTAATTCAGCAGTATTCAGATTTTGCATTGCTTTGCAATCCAAAATCTGCAGCAAACAATTTGTCAGGGCAGCAGAAGGAGTTAACATTGAAATGCAAATTACTACAACTGAAAGGATGTTCTCCAGCTTCCATTAGTTTCTGTGATTTATATCCTAAAAATAAAAACGAGTAGCTGAAAATAATACATTACAACAAAACCCAATAACTATGTCTCTCTTACATTCTCAGTCTCTGTTGTTTTGCTTGGAGACTCAGTACATGGAATTTTATCTATAAATCAAACTCTTGGAAATAAACTTGCTGAAATCACAATCAGTCAAATATTTATGTGATGATTTTGGTGAGAAGTTCAGTAAATATGTTGTCATCAGCTAGATTCTCGAGAAAACATCCCAGGTTCCTTCTTCTTCAACTTGGAAAAATATGATTCAGTCATGGACAAGAAAATTATACTTGACAAAACAGCTACCTAGCAGGTCTGCACAGGAGTACCTTCCCCATGCTGCCCAGGTTTTTTTAACTTTCATAGTGTGTTCATTTTCCTTTGACACTGCCCACAGTTGACACTTTGACAGTCTTTCACAGCCCTCCTCTGCCTTCCTTCCCCACACGGGTCCCATTCGCTCCTTTTCATTACTTTCTCCTCCCTGTCTTTGTGTCATTTAAGCTTGAAGGTTTCTTGCTTTTATTTTTAATCACCCTGCCTTCTCCCAGCAGCAAAAATTCAGATCCCATTTCTGAACCCTTCTTGTATTTTCTTATCATATTGTCTTCATGCTTTCCCTTCCAAATCTTCCTGTCTCCACCATTCCTGTTCCTATTTCCATATCTCTCTTATCATCTTTCCTCACTTTACACCTATCCATTTCTCTTGTCATCCCTTCTCTAGCTGCATCTTAGCTATTTTCTCCATGACTAATAAATTTTTAGTAATCCATGTTTTCTCCATAGCTTATTCTTTTTAGTCCCTGGCTGTCAAAGAGATGGGATTCATTTCTTTCTTTCTTTTTTTATGGCATTGCTTTTGCAGCTATCTTGTCTGGCCTGGGTTCTCTCCTCATGTCTTCTGCTGTGGATCAGATCTTGCTGGGTTTAGGTACTGATATATAGTGATATATAGTGTCAACACTATATAGCCATCCTGATGCTAGCTGACTGATTCCTTTCAGTTCTCCAGTAATCTCTCTCTTCAACTATCTCTCTCTCTTTCCCTACCCCTTAGCTTTTGAGGTGTTTTGATCCTCATTTTCTAGTTCCATACACTAGCCAGCATCTGACTAGTGTTCCCAGAAACCACGGCAACATAGGTAAACATGTACATATAAATAAATAAGTAGGAAACATCATATTTCATTATGAGGCAACAATAAACTGCCATTTAAAAAAGTTTTCCTCAAATGCCCATATGTTAGATATAAATCAGAATTCAGAGCACACAGAAAGTATAAGAGATTAAGAAGTTTTGAATTGAGCATTTTACAGAGATAGGCAACCCTACTCCATGCTGAAATCCTTTCAGTTTCTGTGGGTTATCTGAATACCAAGACAGACAGGAACTGGTTTTATATCATTTACAAAGAAGGAGTGAAAAGGAAAGAGAAAAATTAAAGTTGCAATGAAAGGTCTGCAACTCTGTGCAACCCCATTTAGAGTTTTAACTGCATGGTCAGTGAAACACTCTGCTCATGTTCAGCTGCTGACAGAAAATCAAATAAGATGCCAGACTGCATAAGGAATGAGGCAGGAATTAATGTGGAAAAATATGCAACTCTGGTCTAAAGTTAATGGTACAGTGTCACCTTAAATATTGTGATTAATTCTCTGTATTCCATCTCAAAAAAGGAGATTTCAGGATTTGAGCAAGTCTAATAAAAAAAGACACAAGCAGATAAACTGATCTTTAGAGTTTATAGACAACAGTGGTTCTTGTCCATGTGGGGACAGAAACCAGCGTCTTCACTAGAACCTTTCCTAAACACATCTGTAGTCCAGTTTGGAGAGCTAGGTCTTCACAGGGGCTATGAGTCTGGTGAGGTCTAAGGAGACTTTAAAGATCCTTTGAGAGAAAAGCTGCTGTATAAATGTAGATTAGTAAACTTTGCCTACTGTTAATATCCTAATTTTGTCATTTTTGAGATTTCCGGAGAAGGAACAGCTACTGGCTTAGTGTTTAACTCTGCATATTTACATAAAGCTTTTCCATGTAACTCCTCATTCCTAAGAAATAAAGCGTGCCTGTTTAGAGAAATTCTGAGGCACATTCCTTTAAATTTTCATCTTTAACCTTTTCCTTGCTTGCTATTTATAACACAAAGTTAAAAAGCTCAGAAAATCTATATAAGTGAGATGCATGCCACTGCATCATAGTTATTCTCCTTGTGTTTCCCTTTTTTTTTTTTTTTTTCACAAAATAACTCCTTTGAGAGTCAGAAACC
>JAOXNG010000031.1:31345244-31355439 GCA_028566535.1 Scolopax minor | reverse complement strand
GCTCTGGAGCATCCCTTAGTGTCACCCAGGGTGTCCCCAAGCTGCCCTCCCATGTCCCAGGGGTACAGGCAGCAACCCCAGACACTGTGGGATGTCACCTCCCTCCCCTCAAAAGGGGGAAAAGGCCCTTTAACAGCCCGGAGCACGTTTATTTGTTTTTACTGCTGCACAATCCCAGAAAATCACTCCTTTGAGAGTCAGAAACCTTTTAACTTGCAGTTTGAATCCATATGTTATTCTTTGTATTGTATGTTTCTTTCTTCCTCCTTGATGCTTATTCTGGCGATGATTCAAGAAAACTGTACATCTTCTCTAATTTTGTTTCGCTAAATTTGATAAACTGTTGTTTCATTTCAGTCCCCAAAGTTTCCTCAGACAGGGGGAGGAGAACTGTACGTGTTTTCCATTTTGGATTTGGTCTCCCAGTGCTGTGTGCAAAAAGTTTAGTACTTTCTCTTGAAAACACCTCTCCTGGTACATCCTAAGATTGCCTAGACACTTGACTTTTTTTCCCTGGAGATATAGTCATCCTGTGATTGATTAATACAAATGAAATTTTCAACTTCTTTTGTTAGATTGAACTTTACCTCATCCCACTTGATTAGGCCACAGCTCACATATTTATTTTTAACTAGTAGGCCTTATATGGGAAAGTTGAGGGCTGGTTACTTTCTGTTAGTCACTAGCCCCCTGTGGATTTTATTAATAAATTGTTTGTTGTTGGCATAAAAAACCAAAATCACTGACAATATTAAATCACTAATTCCCCTCATCTCTTCTTGTCTGTCAGCAGCTGAACTACTCATTCTGCCTGTTAGTAACTGAACACTTGTTTCATAACTGCAACTATATTTTACTGGTAGCAAAGCAGCTAATAGGGTTCTGCTAATCTGAAGGTTTCCTTCAACAGTCCCTGTGAACTCAGTTTAGCCAAAGCATGTTAAAAAATCTTCCATTTTTCCTCTAACAAAACTTGTAAGAACTAATGAGTCAATGATGCATGAAATTTTACAGACTTTTAACATATAAAAGGGAAACAAACTGCACGTTCTTGAAAGAATCTAAAGAAGTCTCTTAAGGTTTTCTTCATTTGGAACACAGAGAAAATAACCTTATTAAGCCTTTCATTTCCACAAAGAATGAAAAATAGTTTAAAATGCTTCAGATCACTATCCAGTCTGCTGAGACTTAAAGTGCCATTTCACTCAATGTCTTCATAGACATATAAATGATATAATAATTAATTAAAAAAATCACAAAAGGAATCCTATAACCATCTGTTACATTTTGGACTTGAAGTCCGAACCGCAAAGATGACAGCACAGCTGTAAATTGCCACTTAAGTAGCAGGCCCATGGATTCTTTTTAGCTGAGTCAATAAATAGGTAATGTTTGCATGCTTAATCACAGATTGAGAAGTTGTGAGTGACAAACAAAACCTGTTGCATAAGGAAAGAGAAATCCTACATTACAGGATGTGATATAAAAGTGCTTTCTGAGAGATTTCTGATTCTCCAGTGAAAGAGTCAATAACTCTCTAGAAGGGAAAGGTTAGTCATCCTGGTCAAAGTGAACTAAACTTTGTTTTGGAGAAATTTGTTCCTTGTAATTGTTTGTCTTTTCATTTTTCATATCATGGTTTTCCATTTGGATTGGCGCTAAAGCTGGCAGTTTGGAGATAGTTAGGGAATAAACTTACAGTACTTGCAATTTGAGAGAAGGAAATAAAATTAATCACTTTCTTTATGCCAAGTTTCTGATCTTTCTACTACAACAGAAAAGTTCAGGAGCTGATTAGGTAAGATCCAAATGACACAAGCAGAGTATTACTGGAAAGTAAATCTTTTGAGGTTCCTGTCTAAAAATAAAAATTCTATTAAATAGTATATTTATGTTTGAAGAATTAATCAGACTTCAAACTTGATTGCATTCCATACTTAATGAAATGAAAATAACTGTATGCAAGATAAAAAAGGTAAAAAGATCAAATAAAGAAGATGGTACAACAGCAATTGAGAAAAATGTCTAATGCAACCTTTTAGCAGTGGCGAGAGTCTGAACTTTGGTTTCCACCTTCAGAGGCTCACATACATCCCAGTAGTTCCTATTAAAAACATTTACCTAATCAAAACAATCTGCACACTCACTGATATTTTTTAAGACATCCTTAAGAGCAACTGTTTTAATTCAATATTAATAAAAAATCCTTACACGATAAAATTTGCTCTCTTTCTAAAAAAGTTAACTTGAGTTTGGCCTTAAAAAAACATCTTCTTGTTCCACAGTACAGAACATGGATGAAACCTGTGGTGGAGAAGTATACAGCTGAAACAACCCACAAAGGGGCAAAGATCGATTCCCTCTTAGCATATCCTTAACATATCCTCAGAGTTAAAATACACATTGAAGGATGTTGGTCAGTTGGGGCCAGTTATGTGGTAAGGGTGAAATTTTCATTGCTATTGCCTCGTGCTCCTTCTGCTATACACAAAAAATATTTCTGGGGTCTTTCTGGCATGTTTTGCCAACACAACATTCATTTTAAAACAAAATAAAGATGTTAAACCAGAAAGTTAGTCTGTCCTTTATTAAAAAAGGCAGAATCTATTATATGTTTTCTAATTAAACTATGTTGAAAATTCTCAAAGAATTTTGGTAGTGTTTAATTGCCACTATTTTTTGAGTGTTTTTTCCTTTGTAGAAGGAGAATCCCTAGTGCTTTGGTCCTTAGAGGATGATAAAAATTATAAGAATAGATGTGCTTAAGATCTCCAAAGTCTAACATAGCTTTTTCAAATATAATTTCCACTCTGTTTTTTTTTTTTTTTAAATGATCTATTAGAATCTTCATCAAGCTTCCTGGCATTCACATAGAATGAGGACTTTATAAGTTTAAGTGTTGAAGGTCAGGTTGTATGGGGCTTTGAGCAACCTGATTTAGTGAAAGATGTCCCTGGCAGGGGAGTTGGACTAGATGATCTTCAAAGATCCCTTCCAACCCAAACCATTCTATGAATCTATGAAGTCTAGAACAGGACAAAAGAAATACATACACATCTTTCCACCTTTCACTGTCTGCAATCAAATACTTCAGGACCAGGCACAATAAATTACCAGAACAGAAATTCAGTGCATAAGGAAAAGGAAAGAAATGTCTTCCAGGTAAGATTTATTATTTTACCTCTTTAAATTGTTGATATTTGAAGCAAGCACTTCAAAGATTTAGATAGTGAAGACTCTCCCAAGTCAACTCTCTGAGTAAAGCACAAGCAAACAACTGAAGAAATATGATGAATCTTATTGACCACTAACCCAGACTTTTAAGCTTATGCTACCTGCCAGCCTGCACATGGAATATAAAATATCAATGGCTGTTTCCACAAAAGGCTGCAGGAGTAAATCCAGTGATGTCAAAAATACAGCACATTTTATAACTGAAGTAAACAAACTAATTCTAGGGAAAAAAATAAATCAGCAGTTGTGCAAATATTATACTATTAACTATTGTTTCAGCAGAGTGGTTGGGGGGTCCAAGCAATGCTTTGGCAAAACTCTTGCATGGAGGGCTGGCTGCCAAGAGCAGCTGTGCAGTGACAAGTCTGGAATGTCCTCTGAGTAAGGCTGGCTGCAAATCTCTGAGGACTGGGAGAGTGGGAGGTTCTTGAATAGCTTGAGAAATATGAAAGCCCCATTCAATAATAATAATAAAAAAACATCATTAAACTTAGTCATATAAGGAGGAAACATGAAAATAACCTTGCAAAAATGTTGCTGTTTATTCACCCTAGAAAAACAAATTTCATGTGTGTTCAGTGTACTTTCTCTAAGCTTCAATTTTTTCTGATGGGTAGCTTTATGAGGGTGGGGTTCAAACAGCATATCAAAACTTAGTAGGTTAAGTGGCATTCAGGATTCTGATCTTTCTATAATAAAATATAGCTTCATATTCACAGTATTCCAACTTCCTTATTGTCTGGAACTAGAGGCTTTCAGAAATGTTACTGTGCTGCATGTACTCCTGATTCTGCTCTCTAGGCTCAATACAGGGGTCACTGGTTGAGTAGTGGGATTAATCACTGTAACATCAGTATAGGTCTACTTCTCAGATATTTAAAAACAACTTCTGTACTAATGCCCTGCTTTGCTATTTTGAAATCTAGTAAAAGAACATGCTTTTCAGCCCAAAGCTATCTTCAGAAAAAAAAAAAAAATAACCTATACCACAAAAGCCTTTTGAAGAGGACAAAGAAAAATGGAGAACATATTTACCTGGAGTCTTCCACCAACTCCCATTTTTATCATGTGCGTTTAATTTAAAATAGAAATGAGACAGTAATTGGGAGATCCTGAACAGATTATTAATGGGATCACAGAAAGAAATTATTCTGGAACCAGAAAGTTTCTAAGTATCTCAAAAAGGGTACGGACAAAAATTCATGAGCTGCCGTTACAATGCAGTATCATTTGGATACATATGTTTTAGTTGCATATAACAAAACATTTCTCCATCCAGAGAATGCTCTAAAAACTGACATATCTCTGTGTGCTAAACTATGCAACAGCTTTGTTGGATTATCAAGAAAATATATTTGCTTTCTTTATCATATTCCCATGTGTTTGTAGGTAATACTCTCTCAGAATTCCTTTCATATGTAAAGATAGAGGCAGCACAGGGCATTAGCCCCAGGCTTCACAGATGTACAAAGATGCAACACTAAGTTACAAAACAAAAGTCCTGTGAATGAACAGGAACTACTGGAAGGTGTGGTGCTCTTCAAGCACAGGCCAGACATTCAGGAACAAAGACTCTCATTTAGAAGCTGAAGTTCAGCGACCGAAACTATGAAGTACAAGTATTTAGTGCAGAGTGATCTTCCTCCTATAGGTTTCAATGAATTGGTCCACAAAATTAAATTTCAATAAATGAAATTGTGTGGCATTTCTTCTATATTTTATAGAGTAGTGAAGATTATTTTTTTTCTGTAAAATTATGTTCCTTTATGTGCTACAAGACTCCATTTATCAATTTATCCATGTATCTGTATTTACAGATGCACCAGCTGATGTGCAACCTGTTGAAAACAGTCTGATCACAACCAGCCTCAGAGCGGCCACCACCATCGCCGCAGAGCGGCCCCAGCCAAGGCCACCAGGGCTGCATCTGCAGCTGTTCTGTCCCAACTTCAGATGGACAGTACCTAAAAAGGTGTGAGATGTTTCTTTCTTAAAACTGTGACACTGTTCATTGAGAGATTTTTTTGTCTCAGATGTATTTGCACATACAAGGCTACAGAAGTGTAAAGTTCATTATTTGATTGAGGAGAATTGGAGTATTTCTGCTTGCCTCCCACTCCTACATTCAACACTCAGTTCAGAAAATGATTATTAGGAGCTTTCTGTAGCTCCTATAGCTATTAGGAGCTATAAGAGAGCCATCCATGAGATAAAGCAGAAGAGTGTATAAGTGATGTAGCTGTGTTCAGTCTCATGGGAACAGCGGATGAATATGTATGTCATAAATTTACCTGAACATTGAGAAAAAAAGAATTAAATTCACATCAATGATATTATTTGCTTGTAATTCATCAGAGAGTGATAAATGAAATATTATCCTGAAATTGTAAAAAAAAAATAATTTACATATATTAGTGAAAAATAATAATCTTTTTGATACAGGATACTTGTGATGAGTCACCTCTTGTAAGGAGAGATAAGACTCTCATTAGAAGCTTATATCTTGAAAATGTCAAAAAATACTCTCTTTCTAGATTACACACATGATCGTTATTTTCTGAAGGCACTGATATTACTCATGTGTGGAACATAGCCACATCTGAAAACTTTAAATGCAAAAAATCCACATTATAATATTAAATGTCATCTAATATTTAATGTCATCCTTGTTTATTTTTTTCTAGCATCGGGACCCGCACCTCTAATAGGTAAAGAAACATACTATATTTAAGACATACGTCTCCCAGAATGTTGAATACAACCTCATCAACATTGCCAGTTTTTCAGCACCGACATCTTCATGCAGGTGCTACATGTGGGAAGTATGTGGTCATAGTTTCAGCTTTGCAGAGAGAACTAATTGACTTTCACACAGGATTTTGGTATTTCGAAATCTGGGTTTGTTCCAGCTTGGAACAAAAGCCAAACATTTCATAATTATCTGTGAAAGGCAATGAAACTTCAGTGTGGGAGCAGGTCATCCCCTAGGCTTCCCCAAAGCATTGGTCCTGTGAGCACTGGGATCTCTTGAGCCAGGGTAGGGAAGGGGGATTGCCCTGGAAGGCTGCTCCTGATGGACTTCTCCAGAGCTGCACCCTCCAGCTGCTGGAGCCCCAGCCCCAGAGCTCTTCCCTGGCTGCCTGGCTTCTGAGGGAGCCAGGGGAAAATGCCAGTGTCTCAGCAAAACATTTCAATCTGTCTGAACTGGCAAATTCCTACCAGAAAATGTTTTCTCAGAGCTTTTCCAGTCTGTTCCATTTGTAATTAAAGGCTTGTGTTTTACTGTAAAGGAGATTACTGGGCTGTGTGTAGCATGCTCCTGGGTAACAGCAACATGTTGTCATTTGCCCCCCTGTTAGAAAAGGGGGGAATGGGGAAGGTTTGCTGGTCCTCTCTGTCCCATCTTTGAACCGTAGAAAGTGCCAAACGAATTCCCCTTGCTTTAGAATCCTTCCTATAACTGAAATGAAGGTTAAAATTGCCTATAACCTCTTCCACACTGGCACTGGATTCTGAGAAGAAACCGAGTGAGAAACGGTATCAGACTGCAGCAGGAGCAGTGATGAAATGGCCTGGCCCAGGGCGAGCAGGCAGCAGCTGGATCCTGGTCATGCAGAGTAGTTTGTGTAACATAGGGCAGAAATTTCTCTCTCATAGTAATGAAGAAGAAATGTTTCAGCCACCAAAAATAAATACAACTTCTGTGAAATTCTCCTATCTTTACAAATTCTTAATACCGGTTTGTATTTATTGTTATTTAAGAATGATGGTTATGTTTTTCCTCCTCACAAACTAGAAAACTGGTACAGCTCAGCAGGATGTGGACGGAAAACATGCAAGCCAGCCTTGACCTTTAGTGCCATGCAGTTCCTTCCATCTTCTTTTTAACCTTTAGTTTCAGTACTGTTGATACTGGATAAAGAAAGAACAATAGGCTATGGAGTACACAGATCTTTGGGATCCCCAGCAAAATTCCTCATGGACTGCCTAATGCAATCCTTTTCTCTTTTTTTGGTCTCCTTTTACAAAGTGAAAAATACTGAGATGAAACTTTTAAAAATAGAAGATTAGATTTTTGATCAAATAAGTGTGGCAGTGAAAAGTGCCTCCTTCTCTTGAAATCTTTTGTCTTTTTCCAGGAATACAGTTTTTATTTTTAGTTTGGAGACTTTTTTTTTCCCTGAATGGAAAGTCATATATTTTAATAGGAAAAAAAACCAAGAGCAACAACAAAAAAATTTTTAGTGCGTAGCCCTTATCCAAGCTAATGTATTGTGTTTGTAATGTATAGTATATATAAGGTGTACATTGGGACCAAAACAGCCAGTCATAAAACAGGGAGCACTAGAAGACACTATATCAAAGGCACAATTCATCTCGGTGCAGGGTGGTGCAGGACCTGCTCTCCTGAAATGCATTTTGCACTAATTTGTTGTCTGCAACAACAGGTCACAGAATCATCCCTTCCTGAGTTGGCCAACACATATAAAATCACAATGGCAACATCTTTCTGCTTGTACTGCAGACTTCTCAGTGTAGGACATTGGTCAGAGCTGCAAGAGGCTGAGACAGAATCACACAAGTAGTCCCCCACTAGCTTGCAATTGCTCACATATGCTTGATCAGGAGCTGCTTGGCCACGATCAAAACTCAGCGTTCCTCACACACACATACATATTTGTCCCCCTAGGCCACTCTTGTCTGCTTCTAAATGCAGTGACTGGGGAGGGGGGGGTGAGGAGGGAACATCACCTCACCCAGAGAGACAGAGAGCAGAATAGCCAGAGCTGATTTTCAGAGTAACTCTGACAGCTGGAGTACTCTGTGACTTTCAAGCAAGGATTAGTTAAATTAGTTAGGCCTGCACTACTGAAGTTGTACCAAAGACAAAGTTTTACCAGTTTAGGCCTCTTTCCTCCATGTACCCACATAACAGCAGCTTTATTTCTCTTTTGTGGGCACATACTGTGTGATCCCTTCCAGTATTGCCCAGTGAAGGAGTGATCTGTCCTATCCACATAGCAGCTATGTCCTCTTACCAAAGGCAGTGCATCCACTGCCCTGTAGAACTGTGATTAAGTCTGTAGATCCCTTATGGAGCTGAGTTCAAGGTATTAAGGGAAAAAATGGTGTAAGACTGTGGGGAAGGCTCTGAGCATTTTCCCTGGAGTTCAGTCATCTCTGAAGCAAACCCTTATTACATACCTGAGATGGATAAAGGGAATATGACTAACAATTCAGTTCCACTTCTATGCCCGTCAAACCACCTCACAATGCAAGATCTTTCAAGAGGTGGAGGAGGTGATCGTGTGAGTTTGGTGGAATCCAAACTTTTTAGTGAGTAAATCCCACTCTCTGCCATTCACCCAAATCGGTCATTGTACTGCTTGGCTACACCTGTAATAGCCAGTTGTTCTTTAAATCCTTTATGAGTTTATAGTTCTCCTGTGTGCTCACTTTGCTGTTTTTATTTAACTATCCTGTCAGCTGCTTGATATGAACCATAACCTCAAGAGCGAAAGTCGCTGTAGCACTAGCCATTGTGTCCAGCTTATCCTTGCAGGACACACACACTACGCTGTAGAAGTTCTCAATAAGGAACCACTGAGGAGGTTTTGTGAAAGGCATTTGGCATCCCAGGGCAGCCCTGATGCAGCTGAAAGGTAAGTGAGGTGCTCTGCCTTACAGTAAAGTACACTGGAGCAACTGCTGGTTTCTGCACATGAGATAGCACCTCATGGGACTCCAGACCAGCAGGGATGATGGAGTTCAGAAGTGAGTGTCCTCCTTATTAGACAAGAGATGTTTCACTGTGAATAGCATTGCTTAGACAAGGTGTTTTCTTCCACAGAAGTTAACAGAAGTGCAAATATGTTGCATCTGTGCCCTGAGATCATCTGAGGTGAAATGTGATGGATATAAACCCTAACAGGAGCTAGCTGAAAAAGCTATACCTATAAAGTGCTTGACTTGGTGTATTTTTTTTTCCCATAAGAGAAATAGTGTCAAAGGAGAAATATGGTAGAAAGTGTGCTAAATAAAACATCTAAGTGCTGCTGAAATGATGAGACACAGGTAGCCTCACTTGGCCCATCCTGTTTAATGTCAGTGACAATGAAAATGTAATAAAGATGATGTCAGGCTACCATGAGAGCAAGTTTGTTCACAGAACTGTGATAGCATGCACAGGGAATCCAGAGCAACAGTGAGTCATTCTGTTGAAAGAAAGCAATGATGAGAGGATTAAAGAAAAGGAAACTTTCTGTACAATTTCTCAGCAATGCAGAGTGGGAGGAAAAACCCACCCCAGACGATGAACCAATGCAAACTCTAAAATAGAAAAGTAGGAAATGTTTATTTACCAAAACTTGTCAAGTTGAATTCCAGCTTGTCGTGTCTCTCCCCTTCAGACTCCCTATACTTAAGAGAAGAGCACTTATCCTGTGATAGATAGCGGTGGGTGCAGGGAGGAAAATACAGAAAAACGTGGAATAGGGACAGAAAGTACCACATAATTAAACCATTTTGGACTTGTTACAAGAAAAAGACTCATGCTCTGAGGCCTATATAAAGTAATGAAATTCTCCCCATCCTCCAAAAATATAATTTGAGGACAGTTATGTGAACTTGACCCAGCTTTAAAATAACTGCACTTCTATTGAATCGGGATCTTGCTACTTAGCATACAGGTATTTTTCTGGCTATCAAGAAAATTTATGTTTACAAGAATATATGCTATTGATTCTGACAAATAATTTCAACAAACAGATACACACACACATTTACACACAAGCACTAATAGCCTTCTTTGCCAGGATGGCTGCCAACTGTGCTGATCCAATTATTTACCTACACTGTCCAATCTTCCTATCTTGTACACCCTCTTCTGCCCATCTGAACTTATCTTCCTCTAAAATTAAAATGTCACTGGGTCCAGAACTAGCATTTTCTTTGAGGTTAC
>JAOXNG010000031.1:31318933-31334069 GCA_028566535.1 Scolopax minor | reverse complement strand
CCTCAGCCTTTCCTCATAGGAGAGATGCTCCAGGCCCTCAATCATCTTTGTGCACTTTGCTGTACCCTCTCCAGCAGTTCCCTGTCCTTCTTGAACTGGGGAGCCCAGAAGTGGACACAGTACTCCAAATGGGGCCTCGCCAGGGCAGAGTAGAGGGGCAGGATGTCCTCCCTCGACCTGCTGGCCACGCTCTTCTTGATGCACCCCAGGATGCCATTGGCTTTCTTGGCCACAAGGGCACATTGCTGGCTCATCCTCAAGTAGCCAAAGTTAGATGAGATAATCCTATCATAGCAGCCCAACATCCACTGTTCAAAGCACCCACTGACAACACAGCCCCAGGTTCCCACTTTTTAAACTGCTGAGTCTTTGCAGCAGAACAGGATACATTCAGATCCATTCCTGTCCAAAAATCAGCCATGGTTAAAAACATGGGCCACACAGTTTTGTTTGTATCTGACCAATATGGAAGTAGCTGGAGAAATCCATAACAATTTTTGCTAAGTGGACCAGCTGGGTCACTCATATCAGAAATTTGTTTATTTAGCATTGTTAATAGCAAAATGTTTTTGAAAGCTCATATGCTATGCTATTTATATTACACTATTTGATGGTTTAACTACTGCTGCAAACATTCTCAATCAACACAGAGCTGAAGAAAATATCAGCAAAGAATTTTTAAGTTGTGAAAAGGCATCTCCATACATCAAGTATATGGCTGATATGATCAGCTTCTCGGAGACAGTATCTGTGTCCGTTGAACAACTTTTCCTCAGATGCTATACGAGAACTGACTTCTCCCCTTTTTTATATTGTTTATATTTGTGCAACTGTGTGGAAGACAGTATGGTTGAACTACTGCTGCTTAACCCACCAGCTCTTTCTGTCTCTGTTGCCCTCTTTGCCTTCCTGACAATATGATCAGGTCAAACATTTAACCTCGCAGTTCAGAGATCAGCTAAGACTTGCCCTTATTTGACCCATGTGAACAATAATAAGACCCTATTTCCAATAGTCTTTGCCCTAACCAAACCAGCTACAATGGCAATTAACTTGGCAAGGTTTAAAGCCACTTTGAAAATTGTTCAGTGTCTGAGGAATGTTAATAGCAGAACAGCTGTTTTCAGGAATCTCACACTCTGTTTCTTGTATTAAGAATTTTGCTAATTCCTCCCTCATTGTTTGTTCTCATATGACATAAGATATAAACAGATCTACTGACCTCAAAAATGTGTTTTTCTTGCAAAGGGAGTAATTTCTTACAAGAAAAACAGTATTTAGTTAAAATGTCTAAAAAAGTTTTGTTTTGTTTTCTGCATAAGGGTCTAATTTGGTTTCTTGAGTTTCTACTAACACATGCTTTGAGCAGAGATTTGGATGAGATGACAAGCTCCATTCTAGCCTACACTATTCCATAAGCATCTTCCGTTGTTGAAGTAAAAGTTAGTTCAGACTCTTTTCTGCTCAGTACAGAAGAGGAACCAATTTCAGCATCCGAATCACACTAGCCCTGACAGTTTCTCTGTCCAGTTCTAACCTGCTGCACTCAGGAGTGGTGTATAAATCATGTTTTTCAGTGCTTCTAACTCCATGCATCCAACATGAGTCCTTCCCACATTAACAAGTGCTTCTTTCACCAGAGCAAGGCTCTACTGTGGCCTAGATAAATGCCCTTCACTTCCTGACAATATGATCAGGTCAAACATTTAACCTTGCAGTTCAGAGATTAGCTAAGACTTGTGCAGAGACAGCTAAGACTAAGGGAAAAAAATAATAAATTCAAACATTTTATTAGCTTTTATGTTTGGAAACAAGATTCATCTGGAGTTTCAAGCCCAGAATAGCACTTTCTGTCACTCACTGAGAAGACAGTCTGATATATTGCTACACTCAAATGGGTTATGATGTGAATTTTATACAAATCAGAAGGGAAGTTTTCCAGTTTTCCAGTGAGTTATAAAGTTTGGTTTTCCAACTCTAGCAGGTCATGAGAGCCTAACACTGGAAACCACAGCATTCATTTACATTGCACACTAAAATACAGTGTTAAGATATAAAAACAATTTCAGTAATAAGCATTCACACATTGGTAAATGTGAAAATTGTATTCACAGTGCAGCACTGCTGAGTATGTACATTACAACAATATTTAGTTTTAGGACTACACAGTACCATTTCCACAGGACTCTTCCCTTCAAGCTCCTTTCATAGTACTTTGTCATTCAAACTGCAGTCCAAAAAATCAGATCTCCTCAGGACTCAGCACCAGTCCCATCACCCTACAGCCCTGCTTTCCTATATCCCAGTTCCTGTGATCTCTACTGCCCTCCTTACAGACAGATGCTTCGAGTCTCAGTCTTGTCCACCAAGCTCCTTGTCCTAATATACTGCTCCTGCGATCACCTCTGGCTGTATTTGTTGTGGAAACAGAGAATTTTGTCCTTTGCACTGCCTGAGCAAGAAGAGCGCTGAGGATGTGCTGCTTGCAGTTTTGGTACCAGCCCCTGACTTGATCTACTGCAAAAAAAACCCTGCTCACTACAAGCTTGCTCAGAACACATAGGAGTCTTTCTGAGCTGTGACTTCAGAAACCTAGTCATCCTCCTCTACTCTGCATTCACAGACTGGGATATTTTCTTTTTTTTTTTTTTGTAATTTTTGTTTTCTTTCGAAAGATTCTTAATTTATTCAAGATGCAGTTCCATGGCAACAATAAAGGGCACAGGCTGGACACCTTATTCACCCCTGCCAAATTCTATGTTTCTGATCATTAAAATTTCATACAAAAGAGGTAACCAGCATATTTTGATATGGACAGAATGATGCATTTTCCCTTAATTTTGTTCTTGGAAATAGTCGGTTTTGACTGAATTTTTCCAGAAAGATTCAGCCTGAGGCAGATACCCAGTATGCAAAATTTTAGGCCAAATAGTTAAAGTTTGGCAAAGTTATAAGCAACATAAAAATGATTTTGTAATGGAACTTCTAGGTAATTTTAATAGATGGTGCCACCAGTCTAATCTACAACACTTACAAAAGGTACTTAAAATTTTATGACTTTGTTGGAAATCACTATTTTTTTTTCATCCTCTAGAAGTAACTTAGTACAAATTTTCTGGATTTGCTGCATTCATGAATAGTACAAGTGACTGCTGACCATAACTAAATGCATCATTGGAAGAGTGAGCTTCAACAAGGAAGAAGGACAAAGATGTCTTATAGGAATGAACAAGTGAGGGAGTGGGCATGTGCAATTACACATATCCACATTCTTTGTACAATTTCCATAAAAGATGATATTACTTTTAATGCAAATCCAGAGGAAGTAGAGCTTTTAAAATTACTGCCAGAGATTTAAAATTACTGGACTAGAGATACCACTGAACATTATTTGTATTCATATGAAGATGCACATGTGAAGTTTCATACTTCTTCAAGATACATTTGTGTAAATAGCACTTTAGTATTATCAACATTAATTCTGAAATTACAATCTTTATGCATACATACTCACATATGTACATACACCCACTAAACAGAGCCTTTTTACTCATGTATCATTTTGCATGGCAAATTCAGGAATACCTTTTTATAAGATCATTATTTCAGCTCTTCAAAAAGCAAAGTTTATTCAGGCCTAATGTAACACTTTTTCGTTATGATATTGTGGAAATGGAATTTACTTGATTAATTTGTTACCTTAGTGCATTTAGTATGAACAGTAGTCCTTGCACATATTTTCAGCACTTGATTGACTTGAACTTTCAGAGGCTTTCAGACATCTTTAAATTGTGCAATATAAAGTCAATGCAGAGAAACTCATTTGAATAATTTTTAATGCCTGGAAAAGCAAATCCATGCTTTATGATCCAAAGCAATGGTCACATATTGATTATGGCACTTGTGAACTTCTACTTTGATCAGGAAGAGCAAGCTATACTGAGGAGGAGCAAGCTATACTATTTTTTTCTCACCCTGTCCAAATACTTCTTGTCTTCTCTGCTGTGGCATCAGGTCCAGTGATGCCACAATCCCCTATGCCACTGAACTGAACTGAGCAACTGGTCTGCACAGGTCACCTGTCACTGAGACAAAGAAAACTTTCACTTACTGAGCACATACAGTGTCAGACTAGATGAATTTATTCAGTGTGTCCACTAGTGGTTCCTGAAGCTAGCCAGTAACAAATATAAAGTTATTTTATGCATTATTTTCTACACTTAAAATTAGATAAAGTTGTAAAGTGGCTAAACTTTATCAGAATTGACGAGTTCAAGAGTTTCAAAATATTAGTTGTTAAATAACAGAATGAAATAGGCAGCAGCAAAGACACACTCTGGTCATGGTTTTGTACTGTTTCCAAAACTGTGAACAACTGAAACACTTCAGTTTCCATTCTCACACCTCCTCTCCTTTTGTAAAGCAACTTTAACCCCTTCTCTGCTCATGCCTCCCAGCTGGAAACCTTTCTCATGGCCTCAGGAGACAGAGCAATTCTTGAGGAATGCCCAGCAGCAGTGTGTCACCCAAGATGGCAGCACCTCACCCAAATTGCCACTGCCAAGGCTGGAGTCAATGTTGTACCATTTAAAAGTAATAGATCTTTAACCTGGTAGCACCACTGGGAATCACCTTGGGTTTGTTAAAAGTATTTGGAGTTTGGTCATTTGCTCCACAGAAACAGTATGCCATAAACTTTTTAATCTTTTTAACTTCTTAAACTTTTTAAAATGTTGAGATACCCATATGAGAGCACAACAAATAAGGAGCATAAGGAAAAAAGCAGCATGTTCTGAAAGTAAAGTGGCTTGTTCATGGACAGAACTAGGAAGAGTGGTATCATGAATGTCACCCAGGGAACCCTTTGCCATCTACTGTTTAAGCTACTATTAAGATGAGAAACAAAGTCTATTCAGACAAAAGACCAGAAGCTGATGTAGATGTAGAAGGATTAATAATGTATGATCTTACTTATAACCCACTTCTAAGACCCAGGTGTTGACATAAATGCATAAGCAAGAGTGAATGGTATTGCATGTTAATTGAGAGGTACCAGTGGCTTTCTCACATCACACGTGCACAACAACCTTCCAGCAGAGAGCAGTGTGTGTACTGAAAGACCATCATGACAGCATGGGAGACAACTATGATACCATCCTATTTTGTAAATCAACAGTCCTGCAGAAAGGGAAAAACTAAGCCATCAAAAGGACTAAACATTTTCTGCTTTTTCCAGGAAGATGAACCTTCACAATGACAGATTTGTTATCCTGTAGATGATTTGATGCACTAAGATTCATAGTCCCAAAAAGTTTTACTCCACTTTGCATAAGACTGTAACACCCAAGTGTCTGGGTATTAGGGTATGTCTGCATTACATAAAGTAGTGTCATGTTTGATATATCCAGATTATATCCAACCACCCTGCACAGTGCACTGCTAGCTCCTGCCCTCAAAGACCAGAGTTTTGTAGTCATATGGACTCTGATTCTTGGTCTAGAGAATCCTGTTTAGGCCAGGGAATCTCAGAGCACTTGTTATAATTAAATTTGTCATGATGAATATTGCATTATGATGAAATCTGCACTAAAAAATGCCCCTGTAAAACTGCTTCTTTTTATTAAAAAAAAACAGAATTTCTCTCACCATTAATTTAATGATGGATGAATGAATTTGCAAAAGTTGCATTTAAAAAATAATATAAACTGATTTTGACAAGGTAATTCAGAATTTATAAAACCCAATGAAGACAGTGCAAGGCAAGGAAATTTCAGTTAGGAAGGGGATCAGGAGCTAAATGGGTGAGCTTTAAAGGCTCTTCCATGCAAGGAGAAGAATACTGTCATAGTGAAAGAGTGGCTCTTGGCTTGAAGTAAGTAGAACTGCATTTTCAAAAATGAGGTAGTTGTATCTGTGACCTGGAAGCCTAGTTATTTTGTGAGTATAATTTTTTTTTTAGTTTTCAGTTTTTATTGTCAATAGCTTTGTGATCTTGGTTCTGCTGCTGTTAGATGCACATCTTCCACACAAAATTCCCACTGACTGGCATTCTTGTAGGCACTTAGTGAAGTGGGTCAATATTGAAGTTCACTTCTGAGGCTTGTGAGAGTTGCTAGCTATAATCTTCTCTTTTTTGTAGATTTCAAAAGCTAATCTACATCCAGGGCTATATACCCAGTACCAGAGGCTGGCTATGGTAATTGCTGTAGAGGCATAGAAATAGAAACAGAAAAAAGGGGCAGTTTTCGAAGACTAGGATCAACAGAAATATTCCTCTTCTTTGGGAACAGGTTGCTATGCAGCAACATGTCCTCTGAGTCATCAGTAGAAGAACGCAAACTGACTTTTCTCTTCTCTACTAAAAAGATTATTCCTCAATGATTTCTCTTTTTAAGTACCTAAAATTAGCATCCATCTTATTTAACAGATAGCTCTCTTGGGAACAAAGAAAGTTTAGTCATTAATGCTGTGCTTTCTGAAAAATTGATTTCATTGTAACAATCAGTGGAAGCAAAATGAAAGGGCTGTTTGTATTGGAGCTAACTTTTAATCTCCGCAGAAGTCTGTAAAAGCAAAGTCCCTGAACTACCACAAACTTGGCAGTTGCACGTTCTTTTGAAAGTGCTGAACATGATGAACTTAGCCTCATGGTTCAGTTTGCTAATATTTGCATAAGAAATGAAAAATGAACCTATATCTGAATATAGTGAGTGCCTTTCTGTGAAACTCAGAAAGAGAACATACAGGGTCGAAAAAGAAACTTGCAGTTGCGTTTTCTGCTTTGGATTGGTGTAATGGAAAATGTTATTCCCCAGTCACCTTCTTGAATCCTATTTATTACACAATGTCCTCTTGCTTTCCAGTTCAGCTCATGCAGGCTTTCATGTTTCTGCTGAACAATTTCTTAGATACTGTAGGCCAAAGAATTAGATCTGCTTTTTTTTAACATGTAGCCAAGTTTAGGCCAGACACTCAGCTGGATAAAACCACAAACTCTCAGAAGAGTCAGTATCCCAGAAATTGCACTTCCTCTGTCTACCTACCGATTACTAAACTGTCACAACGTCTTTAGCCATGTTTATCTCCTTTTCTTTATTTTTCTAACAATGGAACACCAGAAACCCTTATCCCCAGGCTTTGTTCCTGAACAGTGGAATTCTCATAAACGTTGAGTTGATAATGTTTGCTCGACACAATCTTTTCTCAAGTTATAGTATTGCTGGATAAAAGTGAATCACATTTTCCAAGGGAGTTGAAGGCATTCAATACTTCTGAGGACTGTATTAAGTAGAAACCAGGGGGAAAACGGATTCTGGATCTGGCTGAACACTACCCAATGCTCTGAACACATGTTCCTTTTCTGAGATTTCAAATGAACGTAAACATTACGATTATAAGGCTTAGCCTAACTGACTTGTATTTCTTAACTCAGTCATTGTCATAATAAATAAATTTTCTGTACACTAAAGAGAAAAAGTGTGAACACATGAAGTTTCTTGGGGCAGTGGAAATTAAAGGGAAGGACTGTTTTCGTAGTTATTTTAAAGCCTGGAAAATCAGCACTGGCGTTAATCAGAAATCATGCATGCCACCAACGTAAATAGGATATCTATTCCTAAACAGGCTCAGGGAGAGAATTAGCCTGATTTTGTGACTCCTCTGTATATGTGTTTGTGCAAGTATGTGTGTGGGCTTCCACACAGATGTGCTGGGTTTTTTACCTGGTATTGTTTGAACCTCATTTTGTTGCTTCTTGTGGAATATCTATCACTAGTACGGTTGACTGAATTTTTGAAGCAATGGGAAGACATAGTATCCAATGAGTTTGTTATTAAAATAAAATTGGGAACGATTAATGAATATACATTATGAGATGGTGTAATCTTCCTCAGAAAATTATGAGATAGTGGCAGAGATAGAGTAATTTTCCTCAGGTAGAAAGAGGAAAGCTCCTTCAGCTCCCTCTCCCTCTCTCTGTCCACCTTTCTGCCTCTTATTTATTTCTCTTATTATTCTCTCTCCTTTTGAGGTAAACTTTTTTTTTTGCAGTGACTCCAAAGAAATTTGTCATCTACAACTGCTCAAGTGTGAGATCTGCCCTTTCTAGTATTGATATGTTTTTTTAACAAGTATTGAGCATGTAATTTCAGATGACAAAGTCAAAATAGTTAGATACTGTACCTCAAAAATTAGAACCCTATGATATTTGGTTTTTTCTCCTCTAGCTTCTCTGCTATGATAGTTGCAATAGTAGCAGTTAGGATAAAAAGAGTAAAAAATAGTAAAAGGCAGCAGTAATATTACTAAGTTACCAAAAAAATATCCAGCATACAGGCATCTACTATGCTACGTCAACATTAAAAAAATGCCAAACTATGAAAGCTGCCACCAAAATTCTGAATAGAATTAAAATCTCTTGCATATTTTATCAAATGCACTTATTCTAAACAGCAATAATTGCACAGGTGTTCTCCATTCGCTCCAGGGAGGTAGATGGCAGGGTAGGAATATCTCTGAGAATTGATAGTGAAATTATGGCTTTCCGTAAGTCAGTAGGAAATTTGTACTAAACTTCAGTGGGAGCAGAGTTTCAGCCAGAAGTTATGAGGGTACACATAGGGGAACAGCCTTATTACTATATTTCTTTGGAGACTAATCTCCATTAATTGTTCTAGTATGCTGGAGAACTCAAAAGCACTTTTCTTCCCGACTCAGACTATTGGATGTTGAGGATGTCTAAGGCAGAACCACTCCTAGCTCAGACTAACATATTTTTTCACTGCAGCTCAGATTGTTTTCAAATAAATATAGGAATCCTGCTGCTTATGCATATGTTTCTCAGAGGTTTGAGACTGCCCCACCAAGAAATATTAAGGGGGCTCAGTTGTAAAGGTACTGGAATTTATTCTTTACTTCTGCATCAGCTGGCACAATGAAGCTAGGAAGTAACGTAATACAAGTCATAAAAGGTAATGAGAAGACAGTAGTACAGTTGGCAAAGTATTTGCTGCTTTCATAGGCAAAGAACTGTAATAACATCCTCCACAATTTGCAATCTCCAGTTCTTCATCTTAATGAAACACCTTCTGTATACTGGACAATTTGCCTTTTATGAAAAAACAGTTCATAATGACTTTGTTACCAGCCACAACAAAATAGATAGCTAAATCCATAAAGACTGGCCTCCATAAAGGCAAAGATTTCCTGTGCTGTATGAATACCGAGACAACGTTTAATTAGAAGAGACAGGCCAGGGCATGCCTTTTGAAGCTTGTTTCTTTGCTGTTCTGAAAAAAAGCATCTTCCCTTATCTAATTCCCTACAGGCATATTTATGAAGAAGACACCCACCAGCTTCAAGATACATGTGCCTTGTCAGCCAGAGCAGGACGATAGATGCCTACTGCTGCACCAGAGCAATAGAGAGAAATGTTTCATTCTAGATGGTCAGCTGTCCATCCACTTTGCATTCTGGACAAAATCAGAAGCACAAAGCCTCTGCTGTCTAAGGCTTTGCAGTGAAAACAATTTTCATGGAAATACTGTTTCACTTCTCTCACCTTAAGGTTGAACAGGAAGAAAGAAATGTTTGAAAAAGTAAGTAGACCTGCTACTTGGTCTGTTTTCCCATTCCCTATAAGACACTTCTAGTAGTTCAATTTGTTAAGGACTTCTGAGAGAAAAAGCACTTTTAAGTGAGAGAAAGAAAAGATGCTTGTGACCTCTATTTTCCATATAGATAAACAGAATCTTGGAAGAGTTAGGGTTGGAAGGGAACTTTAAAGGTCATTTAGTTTTATCCCCCATGCAATGAGCAGGGACATCTTCAACTAGATCTTCCCACTCACAGAGGTAAGGCTGACAGGTCAGTGCTTCTCAGCATCCTCCTTTCTACCCTTTTGTCCTGGTTTGACAAAATGGGTGCAGTTTCCCCATTCCAGTCACCAGGAACTTCACCTGACTGCCATGACTTTTTCAAATATCCTGGAGAGTGACTTGACAACTCAGGATGCATTTCTGCATAGAACTGCATAGACTTATTTACGTTCAGGTTCCTCAGGTGGTCATGAACCTGAGCTCTTACAATGGGAGGGACTTTGTTACCATAGTCCCTGCCTTGTATTGTGGTAAGAGAGGTTGCTAGTGAAGACTGAATCAAAAAGTTGTTGAGTACCTCAGCTTTCTCCTGATCTGTTGTTACCACTTTGTCAGTCTTGCTCATCACCTTTGTTTTCTGGCTGACATACCTGTAATAATAAGACCTTCTTATTATACATGACCTTGCCATGTTCAGCTCCAGCTCCACCTTGGCCTTCCTGACCCTACACAGCTGGGCAGTGTACCTATGCTCTTCCCAGGATACCTGTCCCTGCTACCACTGCCTGTGCAATAGTAATGCATGCTACATTACCCATTAATGAAATCTGGTGCACCACCATTATATAAGCTTTGACTGTTAGTTTGAAATTTTAAAAAAAGGGATAAAATAAAGAAAGATCTTTTTAGTTTAGAGTTGAAATAATGACAATATTCTATTTCAGTGTAACTGGCACAAGTTCTGCAGGACCATATTGCACATTTGGGACACCTGTTTTTCTGTTTTAGTTTTGCCATAGCTGAAAAGAACTAGGAATAGATGTTTACTACACATATATTTCACAGTTGACATTAATAGAATGCTTTAAATTTCACATGAAAAATATATTAATGCATTCAGTTGTGTATAAAAGTTCTATCTCTGTCTATAGAAGCAGATTATGTTTTAGGAAGCTGCCATATAAAGTTGCTCTTTAATGACTTCAATGTACCTGAAGGCTAGCAGGAAGGGTAATGTACAGTAAGTAACCCTGTTCTGATCAAATGAGTTGATTGATTAGCACTAAACAACATAGGAACTATGATACTTTTCAGTATATAATACCAAGATGCTGTTTTCAGCAAGCAGAAGATTTGCTTTCTCACTGTTATTGCAGAGGACAAGTTTGAGCACAGGATGTGAGATCTCAGTGTCTAGTACACTCTCTCTGATATCCTAAAAGAAATAGGATTAATAAAAATAGTCAAGGGCATGCTAGCAGAACCCACCTTTATTCCATCACCAGGTAATCTCTATTAGTCATGGAGAGTAAAAATTTTACATATTGTACTTCTGAAATGCATCTAGAGAAGAGCAGTGATGTTCATTGCTGAACTGACTGATACCAGTGCTGCACTATAGTCACTGCCTTTTGCCTTTTCTTGTTCATGTTTAATTCCTTCAAATTACTGGAAAAGTAATGGACTGAGCAGGCAGTAAGACACAGCATGTAGCATTCTGTCCCTCTGTCCTTAACATAAACACAGTTATATCTTTCTGATTACACAGGAAACTCTAGGGAGAGCCAGCTCTCTTCATCTCTTATGAATGAAACTTTCATTAGGGCCGATAAAAATGTTGAACTCACATGAAAGAAACTAGAGCCCCTAACCTGAGAAACAAACACTTCTGTCTTTCGCCGTTAGCAGACCTATGAGGATATTGGTCTATGAGCTCATGAAAGAAGAACTCTGAAAACAGGAGGTCAACAGACTCACAGTATTTCCTGTTTCCTGCCTGAGAGCTCTCCTACTGGGGCTAACTGTTGCCCCTTGCCGATTTCCTGACTTGCCATAACCAAACTCCCCTGCTCACTCTCCCTGTCATATAAGCTGATGGAGAAGGTCTCCCCCTGGAGTTCTCCTTTATTTGACTCTTCACTTCTTTGCCAAACTAAACTTTCGTACAGGCTTCCCCAATTTCTCCTACTACTCACAGGGTTTAGTGAAGCCATGAATGTTTGGCTCAGCAACAACTAACTTGACCCAAATCACATTAATATGTTGACTTGACAAATTAATGACAAGTGCACTATTCACCATGTCTTTACCTGTTTTTCTCTTTCAAAAGGCCAGCAAATGGCTGTCACTAGGTAATGGCAGAAATGCTGATTTCTTCATCAATAATCCACGTCTCTTAACCTTTCTTTTTAGTTAAATAAAACAGTAAGGTTATTAAGCTGTTAAGAGTTGCCTTCAAAATGATCCCAGTCAACAGAAGACATTTTCAACCATGTAATGGCAATTTGGTATCCATTGTAAAAAGGTCAGCTCACATGTTCTCATTTCTAGATAAAAAACACCCTGCACAACTGACCCCAGGATTACTATACACAACATGGAAGCCAGGCAGTGTATATAGTGTGTTCTCTAGGTTTTTAAGAACTTTGTGCTCTAAGTCTCTGTTTGGTATCACCTGTGCTTCAAAAAAGGAATTCTGATATCTGGCTACTGCTAGAATATCTTTGACTTGGTTGGTATTCATTATGTTTTTCTATACCTTTCTCCTCAGGGTTGTTTGACTTACATCCATAATACGAAACAATTAAAATTCATTAAATTTTAAAAGGAAATTTTAAAAGGAAAATTGTCAATTTTCCATTCTCTGGAGCCTTATCCTGAAGGTCATGGTTATGCAGAGAAGAGGAGAAAAAGAGCTAGGCAGATACTGTCTGGAAGAGAAAACTACTTGTCTCTCTTTCTCCACATTTGTCTCATTGATACATATTTAATTAAATCCTCTGCTCAACTTGCATTTAGCTTTGACATCTGTTACTGCTGTTTAGACCAGAAGCATGTCCTGTATGCCTAATCTTTCCAGCTCTATCAGTTTCTCCAATAAGAGACATTATCACTACCTACATTTTTGTCTTGCTAAAATCCTTGGAGTATAATACCTACACCAATAGTGCCGGAAAATACAAGAACCTGTCAGAAATTACTGTTACATCTTCTACACACAGCATATCAACACAAAAATATCAAAAATATACTGTTCTGATGAAAAAAACCCTCATGATTTTACACAACCATATGTTGCATCTCCAGTTATAATGAAAATTACAAAGTAATCCAGCAACTTCATTCCAGAAAGAGGAGTACGTGGGTGAGTCTTGTCCAAAAATGCAACACCACAACAACAACAGAAGAGGTGCATGACTTTTATCACCACACATGAGCATCATCCCACAGGCACCTGTGATCTACAAGTGTCCACGTTTTTGCTAGTCAACGACTGTAGGTTATTCAGTTTTGTTGTGTGCCTGGAATTTAAGACATTATGACAAAGCTTAACACCTCTTGACGATTCTCAGATTTTTATATGCAAGTGAGATAAATCAGTACTATCATGATTTTTAAAACACCATAGCTGATAAAGAGGTGTCAAGGAGAGGTAGAAGCTGAACCCAGTTCTGTACACATCTTCAGAAGCTGCTGTAAGTTGAGAGCACATGATTAAGGGCATAACTATATGGGGGGATGTGGATATATATATGGTGGGAGTGAATCAGGTCCTGCTGTGAACCCACTAAAATGGGTTAACACTCTATTGAAACATGCCTACAAGCATCTTAATCCAGAAGACTCTTTCAGGCTCTGAGTCTCATTCAGACACAAGTGTTTCCATAACATTTAGTCATTTAAATATCATTAAGAGGAAGAAATCCCACAAAGGGTGCATTGCAGTGGGTGTCTGCTACAGACCTACCAGTGCATGGCAGGAATTGTAGAAAGTCTTTTCTAAACAACCGGAAGAAGCCTTATGATGGCAGGCCTTGGTTTGCATAGGGAAATTTATCCACCATGGCATTTGTTGGAAAGCCAACATTAGGAGGCACAAGCAATCCCAGAGGTATATGGAATGCATTAAGGAAACTTTTGTGGAGGACCCATTGGCCACAAATAAGTAAGAGCTGATATGAAGGTTTACGGCTGAACTGGCTGCAGTGCCAATGACATGGTACAGCTTAAGAACCTTGGTAAGATGAGGGCAGCAAGTAGCAGAATAATGACCCTAGGCTCCAAGAGATCTGATTTCAGGTTATTTCAGGGTTTTCTGAAGAGCAAAGGGCCCTAGAAAAGCTATCTGGCTTTCAAAGACAACCTCTTGAAAGCGAAAGAACACTCTGTGCTACTGTACAAGAAATCAGGAAGGCATGTGAGGAGTGACTAAATACTCAGCTGAATGGGAACCCTTGACTGAGCTCTGTTTTGGGTATATGTAAGGTGGATGATTCTAGCAAGACTTTATAGTCAGTCTCCCATAGTTCCCCTTTAGAGAGATACAGACTGGATGAGTACACCCCAAATTGGATGGAAACCTGGTCACACAACCAAGCATCATGGATGAACCGGAGGCAGGAGTAGACCAGCAGCCTCCTGACTATATTAGCAAGAATGTATAACATTCAGGAAAAGTGATTACTCCCCTCTATTTGCATTTGTGAAGTTATGGCTGGAATGCTATGTCCAGTTGCAGTCTCCTTTGTCCATACTAAAGTCCAGTGCAAGACCACCAAGATTATCAGGGGATCTGGGAAGTAAAGGGAGAAACAAAGAAAACTTTTATTCATCCTGAAGAATAGATCAAAGAATCATCTAATTGTTTTCTTCGACTTGCAGGGAAATGGAAGGGCTATACAGAAGATGGAGCCAAATTTTTCATAGAAGTGTATACAGTGGAAAAATGAGATGCAATGAACACAAATTGCAGCACAGGAATTTATGTTTAGATACAAGGAAAAAAAGTCTTTGCAGTGAAGGTGATAAACCACTGAAACAGATTGCTCAGGAGGCTGTGGAATCTCCATCCTTGGACACATTCAAATTTCAACTGCATATGACACTGGACAATCTGCCCTAACAAGTTCAGAGTTCCTTTGAGAAGCAAATTGGACTAGTTGACTTTCAGAGGGAAATTCTGATGTAAATTACAGTGTGAATCAATGAGTTAAGATATATTCTTCTCTTTAGCATTTCCTATTGAATATTATAAGCCACTTCCACTTAAGTTGCTGGCTTGTGTGAGGAGGATGTGATGTAGCTCTTACAGAGCTATAGACTTCTAAGTTTTGCAATATCTGGCGTCTTTAGAACGCCTCTAAGTTTTATAATACTGAAGGTCTCTGAGAAACTATAGAGAATGTACCATAACGCCTGGAATCCTAAACCAAAATAACTAAATCAATCCTATGGTATTATAGCCTGGGTACATGGATTCACAATACAAGGATTATAGAATCACACCCCCTACTATGATTTAATTACTAGCACCAAATCTG
>JAOXNG010000031.1:31283059-31301745 GCA_028566535.1 Scolopax minor | reverse complement strand
GTTATCTGTTTTCTGTCTTGAATATTTGACTCACATAATTATGGATATCTGAATAGACTTAGATTTGAAGTACTTACCCAGAATAGACCTCCAGCAGGTCATTATAAGTGTCACTTTAGCAGTCATGGTATGCAGCTAGAGAAGATTTAAGAGCAGTGACAGTTGGTCAGAGTCCAGCGTTTCAGTGTGGACAGCTGGTCACATAATCTGCCAATGATAATTGTGTGCATACTCTCTCTGACTTCCCTGATGAGTTTAAACCCAGAGAATAGACCTGAAACTTTCAAATTAATTGCCATGGAAAAGCATTAAGGAGTCAAAACGACCAGCCCATGAGAAGTGCCCTGTTGGGTGGAAGCACAAAAGTCTGTCCCCAGCAATGGTGGAAGGAGACTGTTCACAGGGAGAGGATGTGACCCTGCCATTTGTGAAATGCATTTCCCTTGCACTCTCCCAACATCCAGAGTGGATAAAGCAGGGAGGAACCCTCTAGCACTCCTCCTCATATTCAGTATATGGACTGGTTGTCCACAGACTTCTCTAAATCTCTGTCAAACTACCAAAAGTTCTCTGTACCCACAATGTCTGTGGCAGCAGCGACCAGCAGTTTATTACCTGTGGTGCAAAGAAATAATTTTGTCCTTTTACCTATTTTAAACCAGTCTCCTACTGGTTTCTTAGAGAATTCTCTGGTTTATACAAGCAGTGACCAATATGTCACATCTTCATTATTTTCATAATTCTGCAAAACTTGTTCAGCTGACCCTCTCAGCTATCTCCTCATAAGAGTCACAGACTTTCTAGTTTCCCCTCACTTGTTGTTAAACACTGGGCAATGAGAAAGCCTAATGGCAAACCCAGGTGGTAAAGCCATCAGTGTGCCTGAAAGGTCCTAGGAAAGGAAAGGGTATTTTTCAAAAATACCCAGTTATTTCTCTGACCTGTGCTTCTTTTTCAAGCTTGGTGGGCAAAGAGCACTTGGTCACTAACTGTCCAAACCCAGGTGTTCTTTATTGACTTTATGTGACATGTTATGTGACATGTTATGTGACATTTCTGATTCTGTAGACTTTTCATTCCTCTTTCTAACATATTCTGCTACGACATGTGATGCCAGGGTTCAGAGGACATCAATAAGCCCTACTTGCTCTGACTGGAGCTCTGGGGCTCCCCAGGATCACATTCCATCCCCCTGGGGACATCAGTCCCTGCTCCAGTGGTGTCCCAGCCCTGCTCTGCCCAGCCATGGGCCCCACTGATCTGGACTCTGATCCACAGACTGACACACAGCTTAACCTCAGACCCACCTCATTACTGTTGACCCATCTGGTGATCACCAGCCCTGATCCTGACCTTGACCTGCCACTTGACTTCTGGCTTTCAGACTTTGGGCCTGCCCCGACATCAGGCACTTGCCTCATGACCCAGGCTCTAGGCTGAAGCTGGCTGCCACCCCTGGGTCTGCCCTGCTCCCTTGATGGAGGTGGTGGGACAGGCCCTACCTGCTGGTTCCCTGCCTGGGATCCTAGCCATGGGATCACACTCAGTTGCCAGCTCTCCAGCAATTTGGGAGCAGCCAGCCCCTGCTGTACCCTGATATGAAAGGTAGAAAGGCCCATGGATTTGCTTCCCAAGGCATGAAAGATTAATTAATTTATCTTTAATCTGCCTTCATGCTGCCACAAGACAGCCGTCCTGAAGGTAAAAGGGTACAAATATGAGGGACAGAAGATGCCAGAGAGAAAGAGAAAGAGCAAGAAATGCCATGCCCTTCTTTGCCTGTTGGGATTCAGAAATACTTCAAATTGTATGTACCAAATTGAGATAAATACTGACATTTCAAATGCTCTCCTTTACAGAATTTTAAATAGAGATTCTTTCAACACTTTTTACTCTACCTTCTGTATCCCTATATTCTAACATTTTTAACGAGGCTGAAAAAAAGAATAGACAACAGGGACCAAAATATCCCCTGTTATTGCTTAATAACAGGATAGATAGAAGTGGCTTTTACAGCTAGCCAATAGCAGGCATGAAAGCTACCGTTAATCCAGTTAAAACTCTGAATCCTATGCTCTCCTCAGCTCACGGAATAAATTAAAATGTCCGGCATATACAAAAAAAGAATATCTTTCCAAAAAATTCTAAATTTTTGTGTGATTTATTGTTATCACTGCTATGATGGCACAAAGATGTTAGTTTTGTACACCAGTAACTGAAGTCATCATTATAGGTTGCTATTGGGCCATTGTAATCAAAGGAAATATGAAGACTTGAAAATTAATCCCAAACGAGTGGATTCGTTTATTTCAAAAATAATCCAAATCAAATATCCCAGATGTCTGAATCCCAAATATTTCCTGAGGTACATCATTGTTGGAAGCACTTGGAAGTCTTAATTAAAACTTTGTTTAGAGAACGAACCCTGATTCTTAGAACTGCTGTCTATCATAGACAAATTACCTGGACGGACAGGGCAAAACAGAAAGCTAGAGAAATCATCTGTATTCAGAGGTTTTAATGTTGCTGTGGAGAGTGTGAGTTTGCCAAATAACCATATTTGGGATGCTGCTTAAAAAGGCTAAGAATGTTAATAAAGTTATGGGAATATTAGGTCAAAGTTAAATAGATGAAAGAATATCCATTGGCACATGTACCGGGAAGTGCATCAGATGACCAACTCAGGAAAGCACCAATGTGTCGGTGCCACTTAACATTCTTCAATACTTTTCTTTACAAATGTAAGGTCTTAGAACTATTATGGTTTTGTTTGGGTGTGGTTTTTTGCAGAAGGCTTCATTTCTAAAATATCCACCTAAAGTCAGACAAAGTTAACAGAAACCACCCATGAAAAAAACACCGGACCACAACAATTCAATGGAAATTTCTTAAAGAAGTGGCTGGCAGCCACTCAAAGAGTTGGCTGTCTCTGCAAGCACTGCGCAACTCCAGACCCTTCAAGGGCTGTCAGTGGGCTGGGTTTGTCATGATCTCAGCAGGAGATACTGCCACCAGACCCTGGGTGCCCCGGCAAGGCTCCCAGAGGTTTCACACCTTCAGGAATCAGATCTTGCTTTACTAAGATGATTCACATGCTGCTTACGTTAAAATCTCTGAGTATTTGATTAGAAATTAAGACAGCTGTGAGTCTTGAGGGTTAGTCTGATCAGCGCAATCCCACAATGCATCCCTTTGTAGAGCCAGTGTGCGCCGGGTCTCTGTACAGGCCCCACAGTCTCCACACCCAGGCCTCACTTGCCCATTATCAAGTCTTTTCTTGTCAAGCACCTCAACTGAAGGAGTCTCTATGGCTCTCCTACTTCGTCTCCCTCCAGACTATGATGCTCCCCACCCATAGGCTTTCTTCCCTTTTGTGTTCTGCAGTGGCAGGGAAGTCCTCTGCTTGCTGGGTGACAAGCCAGTGATAACACTGAGTGGTCACACTGCCCCAATATCCAACCATACTGTGAACTGGATCCATTTTGTTCACGTTTTACAGGAAATTATTGTAATAATTATATCCAAGAAGATGAAAATATACTATTTTGACAAAAGTGAAAAATTAATTTCTACAAAGCCAGACATCTCATCTTTATAATTTCTTCCCTTCAAAAGATTACAAATGTACAAGTTAAAATGACATGATATAATAAAAAAAAATAATCAGAGGACTGAAACTAAATATTTCAGATCAATTTGCTTAACACACAAAAATCTCAGATTCATTCTTTCATCCTTATTTTGAAGATAACAGAATATTGAAAACTAGGATTGCCTAAGGTACTGAAGTTCAGTGTTTCATAAAAGTCTAACGGGCTACAACACTGTGCGGTAAGCAGGCTATTTTGCCAGAAGACAGAAGTTTCTTCTGTGCTGTATTATTAGGTGTATCTTTGGCTAACTTTGCTTTCCTCATCAAGTAATTGTAAGTAGCAGCAACATCAAACCTATGGAATGTCTTCATTTTTCCAGCTTCTTTGAAACATTTGTTTTCTGGTTAGCCCCTATCAAATACACTGTAAGCATTAGATGGGAATCATCACAATAGGAAAGAGAAACGTAAGCAATATGCCATCATGAAAACCAGATGACTTTTCTGGGCCCTTGACACTACAAGTTGCAGCTTTCATCCCCATTTGCTGGCCCGCTTGTTTCATACCAATCCTTGGAAAGCGAATCATGACTCACTTCCTCTGGTCCTGATGGTTCCACTGAGATGTTGCTCACTGCCTAGTGACCATGTTTGTACGTGTGATGTCTGGTCAGGCTTGTCACAAAGGAATTTTCTGCTACGAATCCTAAGACGATGCTTGAAAATAGTATGTACTTTAGAGCTACAGTTCTCTAGCACTGCTTTCATGTCCTAATTTTGGAGAGATGGTTAATTAGGTCACCTCTCTGGGTCTGGAAAATTTTCAATCCTCCCCCTTACTCAACTCTATATTCAGTAGAAAAATTAGAAGCCATATCAAGTGACTTCATTTTCCTTTCCTAAATAAAATCAGGCTGCCAATGGCTCAAAAGTCTCAAAGAGAGGTGCAGTGGTCCAACATTCATTGTTTTTTTTCCTGCAATGCTGAACTCTGTAAGGGCACAGTATAACAGGAACACAATCTGTTTCAAGTTTAAGCATGAACACCAGTTTTCAGTCAAACAATACTTCTTCAGCATACCAGGCTCACTGAAATAATATTTTAATGGTTCTCTAAAATCAAACACTGATTCAGAAAATGCTCCAGCTCAATTTGCTATTGACCAAGCAGACACATTTCATAAAATCATAGAATAGTTTGGGTTGGAAAGGACCTTTAAATGTTGTCTAGTCCGACTCCCCATGAAATAAGCTGGGACATCTTCAACTACATCAGGTTGCTCAGAGTCCCATCCAACCTGAACTTGAATGTTTTCAGGGATGGGGCATCTACCACCTCTGAGAAATCTCTTCCAGTGTTTCACCACCCTCATTGTAAAACATCTCTTCCTCATATAGAGTCTACATCTGGCCTCTTTTAGTTTAAAACCATTTCCCCTTGTCCTAGCGCAAAAGGTCTTGCTAAATATTTGGCCCATCTTTCTTATAAGCCTCCTTTAAGTAGTGAAAGGCCACAATAAGGTCATAGTTGGCTTTCCGGTCTGTGAGCACACATTGCCAGCCCCTGTCCAGCTCTTCATCCACCACCACCCCCAAGTCCTTCTCGGCAGGGCTGTTCTCAATAACTTCATCTTCCAGCCTGTATTGATACTAAGGGCTGCACTGTCCTGGGTGCAAAACCTTGTCCTTCAGACACATCCATGGTCACTGACCACAGATCAGGTTGGCCAGCTGCGTAAGACAGAGCAGGAGCTAGCTGCCACAGTCTAGTGTAAATAAAGCATGTTGAGAAGAGAGATGAGTTTCAAGCAGAATGAAACAGATTTGATAAGGCTGGCATTCCCAAATAACACTTTGGTTAAGAATTGTAGCATTTGTAATCTGAAACAGCAAAATTATTTCCTCTGCAGAAAACTACTAGGACCTGCAGAGCCAGTATCACTTTACAAATCTGCCAACAAATGCTTTATTAAACCAAAGGAGTTGACTAACCTCCTAGGAAAACATAGATTTTTGTACAGCAGCATGACCTTAATCCAGGCAGGTATTTTATAAATACTATTTTAATTTATAAGTACCCAAAATAATATCTTAATATGTTTGGCCATGATTTCAATAAAGAACCCTGATATTTGAAAGTATTCTCGTGTGTAAGAAACAGGATGAATGTACAGCACACCTGAGTGTCAGGTGTGACACTCTTGTCAGGTGTGACAAGATCATTTTATTGATGTGTTCTGCAGAAAACCTCCAGGTCCAAGGTGAACACATTCTGTGTTGGTAGCCAACATTCCTGAAATATATCACAGTTCATAAGTAAGAATATCTCTCACATAGAATCATAGAATGGTCTGGGCCAGAAAGGACCTCCAAAGGTCATCTAGTCCTACCTCCCCACAGTCAGCAGAGACACCCCCAGCACAGAATCATAGAATATGATAGTCTGCAGAACTGCAGCATGGGAAAACAATGCTCCCTAATAGAACTTATTTTCATGACTATACATGAACAAGTATCTCCAGAAAAGAGAAAAGGCAATGATAGGTATTTGTTGAACTATGCTGAGCAATACATATTGAGCAAAATTACAACACAGCCTTGGAGGATAATTTTGTAAAACACACAGGTTCTTGCAACTCAGTTAATTCTTTTTTTATTATTATTATTTTTTCTTTCATAATTAAGTAGAGGTGTTGACAAGAATTTGCTGATACCTTCCAGTAAGCTCATATGCCTGAAAATAGTTAAGTACCACTAGGATTTTTCAGTGTAGCTATCTTGTCATAAGTCTGTAAGTACATCTATTCACAATGAAACATAAATACAGACTGGGTGGAGAATGGATTGAGAGCAGTGCTGAGGAGAATGACTTGGGGGTGTTGGTGGTTGAGAAGCTCAACACAAGCCAGCAATGTGCACTTGCAGCCCAGAAAGCCAACTATGTCCTGGGCCGCACCAAAAGAAACCTGGCCAGCAGGTTTAGGGAGGTGGTTATACCACTCTGCTCCACTCTGGTGAGACCCCACCTGGAATACTGGATCCAGCTCTGGAGCCCCCAACATAAGAATCATAGAATCATAGAATTGTCTAGGTTGGAAGGGACCTTTAAGATCATCTAGTCCAACCATCAACCTTACTCTGATAAAACACCACCACTAAACTATGTCACTAAGCTCTATGTCAATCCATCTTCTAAATACCTTCAGGGATGATGCCTCAATCACTTCCCTGGGCATCCCATTCCAATGCTTAATAACCCTTTCAGTGTAAAAATTTTTCCTAATATCCAATCTGAACCTCCCCTGGTGCAACTTAAGGCCATTTCCTCTTGTCCTATTGCCTGTATATATTTAACAACAAATATATTTAAATTTATAGTACTATTATCAATCACATTTACAATGTACTCTCTCACATGCAATACTGGAGTTATATTGCAATATTGTAGTACTTACAGAATTACAGTTTTCCCCCTGTATTTCAGCCTAAATTAAACACCAGAAAGTTTTGTTTTTCCAGAACAGCTGCATGTCTATTAGGACTTATTAGTTTTATACTCTTTGAAGTTACATTGCCATTATTTCATTCACATCACATAGCATATTGTTAATTTCTACCACTACAAATGAAAAAAACCTCAAATCTTCTGTTTCGCACTATACACGCAATAAAATCTTCTGCCACTGCCTCAGATCAACTATATAGAAGTTAATGACCTCATTACACTTTCTACAGGAACATTGGAATAACCCATAATGTTATGTGGGAATAACCCAGAATGTAAAATTTCTCCATTTCCATGAGAAAAGGTATTCTTGCAGGTCCCTATGTTCACATCAAAAAGATCAGCAAAATACCAAAATTTAGCAAAAGCAAACTAAAAGAACACCTCAATTATCCTGAAAACAAGTCCAAACCTCCTACTCAGAAAGCACCTCTGCCAAATTACAGCACAAAATAGTCCCACAGAGAGAATCTTGAAAAGCAAAAGTGAAGTTTTCTTTTACACAGGGAAAAAAAAAAAAAGAGTAGGAGAAAACTTTTGCATGATAGTCTGAAAAAAAAAAAATAACAGAAGTTATTCTTGTTCTAAAGCTGAATTTGCTATGATGGAGCTTAATTAATAACTCAGACCCTGAATGCACCAGAAATCTGATTCATATTGAGTGTAAGAATGCGTACATATTATATCATAATGGAAAATAAAAAAAAAATAATAATCTAAGAATCTATCAAAATTATTAACTTGGCCCTAAGCTACCCATATTGCCATATAAGATTCTAGGTAGATTCTATGAGATTCTAGGTAGAACTTAACTATATCCTTAAAGCACTTCTCATTTAACTCTTCTCAGTGAACAAAATACATATGATTTTCTACTATACTGTCCAGAGGAAAAAGTACTAGATCAAATATGCAGAAAATTTCTGAAGGAAATTCTGTATGCATGATGACTCATTACAATATAAACTCTCAGATTTCCACAGGCAGTAACTTTTCTTTGTATCTATCCCTCAAGGACTAGCAACTTTGGTAATTCCTCATAATTAATATCTCATTCTGCCCACAAATAATACTCAGACTTTTCTATTTGGTTTGCTACCATATCAGAGATATTATTCCCAGCTTGTACTTAATTTCAAGTCTATTCCTTCTGTTGTGGCCCAGAAAGGAAGCTCTTACTGTTTCTGCTTTCTTAACATTGTGAATTGATCTTGTGAAATATACTACCCTTCTCTACAAACCTTGTCACACTCATATCCATATATGATGGATATAACATTCCTTTAAGGATTTCTGTTTGGTTTTAGTTTTGCTATATGTAGTCCCATGGTTAGCAGTTTGTGGCTGTGGACTATTCCTGAGAGTCTGTGAAGATGAAATGAAAAAAAGAGTAAGTCTGTTTCAGGAGGCTTAGATTCTTTATGCACTACCTACATTTACACTGGAAATAATCTCAGGAGGTGCAAATCTTAAAAAAGTTAGCTAGTTAGCTAGTGCTAGGCCATTACCACTGCAATGTGCTCATTTGGTACACTCATAAGAACTGGCTCTTACAAATGAAAACTCCCAACCACAGCACTCACTAGTTATCCCCCAGACTGCTTAAGAGTTTTGCGTACATGCACGCACACATACACAAATACAAATGGAGAAAGGCTACAATAATAAGGAAGGTTGAAGGCACAAACAAAAGAGCTGGAAATTTCACTGTCTTTGGGCACCCTCAGGAATTTCCTAATGTTGGGTACAGACCTGTGAGTGAGTCACAGGAGAGAGAACCAGGCAGCACAAAGATTCTTCATGAAAAAAAAAAAAAAAAGTGTGATGAAATTATTACCAGAAAATGCAATTGAGCCTGTCTATGGGTTTGGATATATACTTGTTGTGAACTTCGCTTATTTTCAGTATTGCCAGCAGTTCAAAGAATTTCAGTTTTATTTTGGAACATAAGTTCCATTCTTTCATTTACTGATGTTGGCTAAAGTGACCCATTAATACCTAAAGCATTATTATGTTATTTTAGTGAAAGGATTACTCTGAAGGCACTGCGGAGCACAGCCTGCTGGTATGCACATTGTGTGTCCAAGAAGGGAGCAGACAGACCTGTCCCTGAGGACAGGCTAGTTCAAATTCCAAAATTTTTAGACATTGCAGTCTTTTGCCACTGACAAACTAAAGCCAGAATTTACACTCTCTTTCCTGAAGTGTTCGGTTAAAAAAAATTTAAAAGAAAGAAAAAAGCAAGACAGTCATTATTATATTCTTTAGGACAATCTCAAAGGACAAGATAGTATGAAATTTTGCCAGGTCTCATTTTTTTTTTCTGCTGCTTTGTGCAGAAGTACAATACAGAAGTCTGCTGAAGCTCTGGGAATTTCACTCCTTGCTTTTGGCTAGATGAGGAAGCAGTGTTTTGGATTTGATCTAAATCAGCTGGTGAACTGTAGGGTTTGATGCTACTTCTTCAACTGTTAAACCAAAGAGCAAACCAATTTGTACCTGGAAGTGTTAACAAGACTTTGCAAGATGCTGATTGCTTGAACGCAACCTGGATTCAGGTTCCCAAAGGATGCTGACTGCTTGAAACAAGTGACACAGGAGTCCAACAAGGCAAAATTGTTGTGATATAACACTGCAGGGAGTGCTGGGTTTCACCTGTACTGCAAGGGGCAGCCCTCTGGAGCATGTGCACTTGCACCTTAAATTTACCTGGGGAAAATTTTCAGGGCTACGACCAAGTCAACCCTAGCAATGTCACTATACCAAGGAGGTACATGTTCATGTTGTACATGAAAAACAGTTTTGGCCTCTAAGCCAACCTGAGAGCTGCTGTCCATCACAGTGTAAATGCTTGCCTAACAATCACTAGTGAGGGATTTAGTCTTGCACCTCACCTAAAAGATGGCTGGCTGGAGCTATGAGAGTCTGATGATCCTCATTTTTATTCATTCACACATGGGTTTTGTTGACTCTGACCTTCCCTGATATGTTAAAACATTCAGATGAACACTGATCAGACTTAGGTCCTCTGGACATTACCTTCCCAAGGTCTAGAGAACAGTTACTGATAAAATTTTAGAGCCACGTTGGGCTCTATTCTCAGCAAACTTGATATAATGGGGCTTAATGCCAAGAGAAATCAGGTTAGCTAGCTTTGGTTTACAACAGTCCAGATGTGACAAAATTACAGTGATGGATAAGATGAATGAAAATAGCATCTGAGAATGATAATGCAGATGCTCCAAAGGTGTCTTACTTTATCATGCAGCAGTGGTACAAAAGAAACATATACAGCAGAGATGGTAGATAGTCCAAAGCAAAAGGCTTTTGACCTGAATTCTCTGTAACTGTAATGAAGTTACAGACATTTTAAGCATCACTTTAAACCACAGAGGTGAGGTAGAACACTTGAGAAGACCAAAAAAGTGGTGTTCTAATAACTAAACTAAGTACTTCAAAATAAATACAAAGCCACAAAACTACTTTATGTGTGGTATTTGTTCCCTGAGAGGGGACCCATTGCAAACTGGCTGGTTTTGCCTTTATTTTCCGGTTCTACAGACTCTACTCTAAAAAAGAATTAGTCTCAGAATCCAAGAGCAAGTCCTCTGCAAAGTTCATTTTTATGACAGAATGCAGATTGTTGTTCATTCATTTTTTGTATATGTTCTGCTTATCTTCACAAAAGGTTAACATCTCTGGAATGTCAGGATTAAAATATTTAGAATGCTATTTCTAGCCACCACTGCCTACTGATCTAACTGCTTTGTTTTAGCTAAACTTCCATTTGCTAATGAAATCAGAAGTTTCTAAAATGAACATCATGTACATCAAATGTGCTGGAGTAGTAATTTCAGCATTCTCATATTGAAGGAAGTTCTGTGAATAATACAAATTTTTCTACCACTCAGAGTCTTCTTTTGGTTTCCCTGTGCTGTAACTCTCAATATTTTTTATCAACAATGCTTTTATATCACAACAATTTTATCTTGTTGGACACTGTTTCTATTGGAAAAGGGGCAAGTTTAGTTATTTCACTCTTTAGAGTCTTTCAATCACCCACCCCAAGCTCTGGGTACAGAGCCATCATTATAAAGCATACCTTTCATAAGTGAAAAATAGCTAAATAATAGCAAATTGATTCCCCATCCTTTAAAATGTATTTCTTTCCTTCTCACCCCCCAAAACTCAAAAACTGATGAGTTTTGCAGAAGACTTCCCTCCTTTAACAAAACTGATATAAGAGCTCCTTTTTGTCAACGACAACTGCGTGCACTGCTGGATGAAATGAATGCTGCCTGTCAGTCTCTTCTTTTCCCTTACCAGCTCTTCTAAGTGTAATTGCAGCACTTTATGAAACGAGAAAATCCTGAAGTCTCTTCAGCTGACCATGGATTTCTAACTATTACTGAAATAGGCAGGCCATCACACAAACTGTTACCACCCTTTTCTTTCTCTTCTGAGAACGTTTACTCTTTTAGCCAGCAAAGGTTCAATGGAGAAGAAATGAAACACCCTGTTCTGTCCTTGTCACCCACTAAATGCATCTCTAATAGGCCTGATGCTAGATTTCCAACATATTTCTCTTTCATTTTCCACCTAAAATATTGATAATTTTTCTGTCTTAAATGAATTTACAGCCCATGCAGGTTGTACAGGTATGTATACATGCATGTAGTTCACTGATAGTCTCCAGGAAAACAATGGTGCGAATACCTTACACTTTGAAATCTGCACAGGTATGCTTACTAAAGTACGCATATCTCTCCAATCAATGCAGTTATGCTCAGCTGAAGTTGCCCTTAAGGTCTTTTACAAATTATTTCTGACTGAGTGAAGCAACCATGAAAAACAAAATCAGTTCCAAGCTTTGAACTGGTAACTCAATCCCCACAGGTGTCAGAAGGACCAATAGGCAATCGTCCTAAGTTATATACTGGAATGCCCTGTGCTTTACTGGGGATATCAAAAAAACTCAGGAAACAAATATAACAGTTTGCCTGCAAACAAACAAAAAACCTATGATATACCATAAAGATATTAAATGCTGTGCATGTAAGATGGCAATGGAATATCTTTGCTGAGCCTGAGCAGAGGCACACAGAATTCACCACCACCACTTAATACAATCAGAAAGTAATGAAACAGGTAGGGTCTCATTATCCAATTTATCAAAGACTATAGTACAAGCACTTGAACCTTGAAAGATATCAGGGAGGGAAACTTACAGTAGTTCAGAATTGCTTTTTCCAGTTTGATTCACTGTTGGAGTTTCTAAATGACAAGGAAACTTTTACTTTAAATACTCTTCAGTTAAGTAATAAACTATTTTGTTATCTGTCTTAGCTATGCCTTCATAAGTCCTACTATAGGACTACTATAACATATGATTTTATTAATAACCCACTGGAGTTGGCACAGGGCACAGAGTCACTCTGGTCAGATTTTTCAAAGCCATTTAGATACCCATCTGAAATCAGTGATGTGCGAAAACATTTGAAGATCTGAGAAAAGCATTGCCTGAGATCACTGCAGGGGTTACAGAGTGCTGGAATTAGGATTTACTAAGTCCAAGTTGGAGCCTAAGAAATGGATCTTATTTATTATCATTGCAGTAATACTTGAAGGGAGCTCATTATTTTCTGTGAAAGTAGTTTTATGTTGATTTTGGTCAAACTCCAAATGAATACATGACAATTGCAGTTCTGAGAATATGAACCAGTTACTGTGCAGCAGCGGCTTTCCAGCAACCATCCAGCTGTGTTTCTTAGCCTCAGGTAAACACCAGGCAATTCCAGGTAGCTCAATGCTTCATCAAGGGAACCATAAGCTTCTTCAAACGGAAAACCTTTTCCTTAAGTAGCTGACTACCTAACTTACAGCTTTGCAACACAGCCACATGGTCAAAGTGTGACTGCAGATTCTACAGACTTGGAGAGCCTGATGAGGGGAACAAACTCTCAGCTTTGGGAAACAGCCTGCATTTGTCAGAAACCTCTTAAGCACATGCCCAGACCCGTTTTGCAATTTTGGTCAGATGAGCACTATGCTACCACACGCATTGCCTGCTCTGTGGAGGGTGACTTCATCCTATCAAGTTGGGAGGAAAGGCTCAAGCCCACAGAGGCGGCGTGAGGTGCTGAACTCCCAGAGGGGATTAGTCCCTAGAGAGGAGTCAAGCAGCTAAATACTTTTTTGTCGATCTAGACCTGAGCTACCAAATGGAGTCATTGCGGTCTACCCCCTGGCTTAAACAAACACCAACTGAAACTTGTCACATATGGCACCTAATTTTGTCAAGGTCTGCCTCAAAAGTACTCAGCCTTCACTTTATCAAAAAGGCTTTTGCCAGAAACAGCAGGTTAGAAACTGGAAGAAAATTAATCAGAAAATGGGGATAGAAGTGGTGCTTTTTTCACAGTGAATTAATGATTGCCATTTTCAGAGCAGTTGGAACATTACCAAGGATAAAAGATCAACACAAAGACTGCTACAGAGAGACCTTCTTTCATAACTCTAGTAGGAGTAAGCAACTAAAGGAGAGGTTGGATGCATTTACTGGATGTACTTTAGCAAGTTTAAATACAGAAACAGTGAAAGAACTTTTATAACAATTTATATGAGCTCAACAGTGATTGCATTTTAACAGCTGCTCCTGGTCCTCCGGGCCGCTGCACTCTAATGGAGTCAGTTTTTCTGCTGAAAGAAATGATTAAATTGTTCACATAGAGTCCCTGAAAAGGTGTCAGTATGAGCAGCTGGAAATTTAGGATCTAACAACTTTAGCATTGGAAAAAAAATCATCACCGGTTTATGTTCCCCTGTAGAGATCAAAAATGAAACGTTAAATTCTGGCAGAATACAGGTATTTTCTACAACCAGACACACACTTAACTTTAATGAACTGGAATGAATATCTTGTCTCATTGTTTTCCATGTAAACTCAACCTGATGGTGTGATGTTTGTACCATTTTTAGAGGCATAGGTCACTAATGATTAATAGTGACCTATATTCAGCACATATATTGCTCTTGAGAGTTTGTACATTGCTAACTAATGAAAAACAGCTACTTCTTTGGGGAGATGGAGACATTATGATGCATTTTGGAGGGTTGTGAGGAGCTGAAAAGGGACCCAAATTCCTGTTTGAACTGAAGCCTCTGGAGACATTTAAGTGATAATCGACTATTTTAAAATATAGCTCAGTTTTAGAGGCTAATATTTGTGTTGTAGTGAACTGTACCTTGGCCTTTGCTCATCACTAGTGTGTCTCTCACTTTCATATCTTACATAAAAGGCCTGTGACAGCACACAAGAGCATCCTGGGATGCCAAGAACATCCTGGGATGAAGGATTTGCCCATAGAATTTGCCATGTAGGAAATGACTTCATCACTACCTAGAGTCCTTGGACTTTCTTTAGCAAAATATTAGAGAGTAATGATCCAGTAGTGTGTCAAGTTTTGAATGCTGGTTACTTAAAAGCAGTTGTGAAATACCTGTCTGCTGCTATGTTTGATGCCCATGACATTGTAATCATTGCTTTGTGTGTATGGTATTCCAACCTGGATAAAATGGAAAAAGTACAGTTCTAGAGCAGATAGTGCCAGATTTTCAACAAGTAGTGTCTGCTGCTCACTCTAGAAACTGCTGGATGCTGAGCAGTTTGGGTAGTGTGGACACTGTCTTAGGTATCTGAAAGGGAACTTATGGTACTCTTTGGGAAATCTTGCCTTTTTTTAAAATTTGACACCATAGTTTCACCATCAGAGATGGCAGATCATAAGATAAAGCGAACCAAATTGCAAATTACTTTTTTTAAGTTTGGTGGTGTGGACTTTTGCACGTACAGGTTGTTTCCAGAGAATGAATACCCTATGAGTTATCCAGTCAGACCTGAGGAATCATTTCATTTGTCTTATGACTGTTTTACTATTACATGTCATAACACCTTTTATCACAAATAGCTTATCATTAATCACTAGAAATTGCAGATATAGTTTACTTTAAAATGTTGTTGGTGACTATATTAGAAATGCAAATCTTAGTCATTCAGTTGATTTATAAGGAAAGAACATTTTGCTTCTATTAGGGTGCAGAAGAACAAAAAGTTTAACTTTTGGTTCAATATATAAATTAAATCTTAAATACAAAAGGCAGTGAAAATTCAAGAACTTAAATTCAAACTCTAGAAATTATCCTGCTAGAACATATTTAGTCAGTTATGATCCTTAGTGACTTTATAAAGTGCTCTGATTGACTGAAATTACAGATGAAAATATGTATTTGCTTAACTGTCTTCCTTCATTGTAAGCAATTGTCAGTTTGTAAGTAATCATTGATAAAGTTTCCAATACTATCAGAATTTGAGGAAAGTTATTTAAAGACTCAAGTCATTCTAAAATGTTTGTGGCAGGAAAACTTATTTAAAGGACTAGATAATAGAGAGTCTGTGTTTTGTTGAAAGAAATTATATTTAGTCTCAACTATAACCAAAGCTACACATTCTGAAAGAAAGATTGCATAAACATATGTAATGAAAACAGAAGATAGAATAAACTGAAATATGTACTCACCAAAGGCAGAATAGGCCAAACATAATATAAAGCCTTTCTTTGAAATTATTTTCTCCACAAATAAAGTACTCCATATCTTTAAATTTCAGTACAGTGTTGGATAGAAGTGCACTTACTAGTTCAGATGGAAAACTGTATATTTAATTTTCTAGATGAGTAGACTAGACTTTATATCTCTATGTTCAGATTTAACACTTTACATTTCAGTAAAGCATTAAATGAAACTACATATTTAACTATACATTCTCTAAGCTAGTTGAAGAACTAACAATGGCAGTAAAGGCTGGGGGGAGGGAAGGACAGTGCAAGGGATTCATCTGTGATTTTGGCAGAAAAAGTCTGATGCAAGGCTATGAGCCATCTTAAACACAGAGGAGGTTGGGTACAGGAAGAATGAAATAATAGAAATGGTATAAACAGCAAAAAATAAAAATTTTTGGATACAGAAACTATAAGCTAAGAAACCACCAGTTGCTAAAGACCCAACAACACAGTTCCAGAATAGGGGAACTATGTGGAAAGTGGCAAAGACTGCTCAGTTCTAGTGCTATCTGTGAAAATGTTTCCAGACCAAAAAGAAATGTACCTGAGCTGGAATTCTGCACATGATTCTGCCATCCTCCTTTAAGAAATAGTCATTTATCTACAAAAGAAACAGAGAGAACAAATGGAGTGATCAGAGGATGGAGAGTGAATCCTATAAGTAGAAATTATAAGAACAAGCGTTGACTTAGGAATAGTTACATGGGACTTGGTTTCATTAAGTCCAAATGAAAACATACACATGCCTTGAGAGACTTCTGCAAATATTTTCTGTTGTTCTTGTAAGCACAAAAAAACCTATACAGAAAGGCAAAGAGCTGCAAACTCTGCTCTCATAGCCACAAGGGCAATAAAATATGTGGAAACATATAAAAACCATCTTCACATGGGTTAGTACCAAGTATGAAAAGCTATGAGGAGATATACGTATGCTGATATTTATAAATGGTGTTCTGTAACCATACAAAGCTATGAAAAACATTCATTTATTAGTTCAATTTTAATCTAATTTTCTACAGAGTAAGATAACATCTCCCACAAAAGACTCTAAGGCATCACACCAAATTAATTTCTCTTAAGAAAAAGCCTTTCCACAGTACAGTAATTTTAGCAGCACTAGAAACTGCATGTTTATTGACAACTACTGAGCAGCCATCATGACACTGGAACCTTGTTTTCTCTAAATTACTAGCTGACTTTTCTCCATGACTAGATATTGTGTACCTAAATGACAGGTCAGTGTCTGTGGGAAGAGTGGAAGAAGGTACTAGTGACTTCAGTGACCAATGGAGCAGATTTCTATAGCATTGTGGCAAATGGAACACTGTTCCAATATGTACCAAAAAAAAATAAAAAAGAAAGAAAATAGAAAGCTTGTTAAATCATTAAAACGTGAGAGCTATTCACTGATTTACAGTGGCTAACCAAAGACTGTGTCATACTAACTGATACCATGATTTATTAGCTTTTGAATAGGCAGGCTGTTAAGAAAGTCTTTGAAATAAGAGGGTCAGGTCTTTCAAAAGCTGGGAAGAGCTGACTCAAGGGCACCATCAGGAAAGGTGTGTTGTTGATCTTATTATCTTTCTGATCTCTTTTTACTCTATGTGTATTTATTCTGCCTCTTTTTTTTTTCTCCTGTGCTTTGGAAGACTACAAAAACGTATGTTTTGTTTACCAACTCATAATAGGTAAGTGAAGAAATCACAAAGTAAACACATAAAAGTATTTCACAGTCTGCACTGGTATGAAACTAAAATGCATACTTTGGAGATGAGACTTAGAACTAATTTCACTGGGAAGTGTAGCCTGATGAGATACGTAAGAAAGACTAGAGCTATGAGAAGGCTCAAAATACACACAGTAATAGTTTCCTGCAGAGTACACAAACATCTGTTTTTATGTAATTATTTCTCCGTTAATTTTTTTGGTGGCATAAAGGATATATAATCTGAAGAGAAAACAAATACTAAATTTGCTTTAAAAAGATGCTGAAATCTCCTGCTGTTCCCCAAGACCATCCGTGGTTCTGGTCCTTCTTTTCTGGGGACATTACCAAGTAAAGACTTAATAGTTGCCTGTTGCTGTCCAACCACAGAACATTTTTTAAAAGATTTGTTAGCATTTTTTTTTCCTTGGGTTGAGTTATTGCAAACAATTTTACAATCCAGTTTGGATTTTCTTTTTTTTTAGCTGGGAAAGGCAAAATATTGGAAGACCATGACTTAAGACAAATTAAATCTGTAACAACATAAATCCTACTTTGTCACCACTTTTGACAATTTTTTGGTACTTTTTAGAAAGTATTTTTATTTGAGAATTCATTCAAAACCACTAGCTAATATCAGTGTGCTAGAAATACTAAACAGTGTCCGTATCCAAAGTAGCTCTACATTATAATTAATTTTGTGACACTGCAAATCCCAATCTAAGATTTCATTATGCACTTCCAAACTGATGTTAATACATTCATATATAATAAATTTATAATATATTAATTAAAGCTATAAATAATATTTACTATATTAATAGATATTAACTTATATATCCTATATTAAAATTATTTTAGCATTTTTAAAAATTAATTAAAAACTTAAAGAAATCATAAAATATTTTTATTGACAAATAGCTTTCTAAATTAATGCACAGAGGTTTGTAATCAATGTCTGCATGAAAGCAAATCTTTGTTCCTACTATTTTGAGGAATCCTCTGACAATGAAAGCAATGTAGAGTCCTCAGCAAAAGGATTTAGGGATTAAGCAGAAGCAGAGGGTAATTCTGGCATGAATCCTAGACACATGTGGATTCCCTGAATCACAGTGTACTCAGTACAGATCCGGTGTCAGTTCTGGATCAGCCTCTAGTCTGAAGACTTTTCCCTTTTCAGGAAACTTGAAGAGGTTCAGAAAATTCTACTAACAGATAAAAGCACGTTTCAGAAACGGTCTTTGCCATCTGTCCATTCTCACC
>JAOXNG010000031.1:31259194-31270103 GCA_028566535.1 Scolopax minor | reverse complement strand
AAATTTCAAAACTATCCCAGATTTAATATGATTTAATTTGGCTCTGGCTTTTTATATCTTGAACAGAGCACACAGAACATCACATTACCTAACAGAAAATAGGACAAGCTTAGAGTGATCCTTCCTCCTCTCCACCCTTGCAGTCCACAGAAATCAAAACAGGGCTTTCCTGAGACAAAGGTTGCTTTCAATTCATATAGTTCAACTACCATCAATACTCATTTTCTCCAGGAAGACACTTTTTGTTTTTCTCTATATAATACCCTGAGGAAATGTATTCCACAATCTAATTACATATTGTGTGACACAGTATTTGGTTTGTTTTAAACAAGCTGCCCACACACTTCATTGGGTACCCCTCAGTTGTCAGGCCCAGTGAAGTGAATGGTCATTCTTTATTCTCTCTCATTCATCAACTTGTCTCATATCTCTGTCTGTTATCTTATCTTTATACTGAGCACTTGCTTCTAAAAAAGCTGTTCCATTCTTTGATAAACTCTGTTAGTTTAAAAAAAAATTCTACTATATCCTTGTGTGTCTTAAGCTGGCTACATGTAGTATTTAAGATCTAGGAGAAGCATGAATCTGCATACAGATATCATGTTTCATCTTTCTTTTATTTCCTTTCCAAAAGTCTTATTTATCTTTCTAAACACAGATGAACACAAAACTGGTGATTGCAGAAAATAACCCATAACATCCCAGAGAAATTTCTCCTGAATGCTTTGTGCCTACAGAATGTATTCACTATCTATTAGAATTGATGCGACCAAACCCGGGGAGTGATGGAGGAATAGATATTTTTCAGCAATTTATATTCAACAGAATTCTGTAACCTAGACCAAAAAAAAAAATACAAGCCCTAACCGTTTGCAATGTCATTAATGTAAGTTGAGCTCTTGAGCCTTTACCTACCTGTAAGTTCTGTTGTACTTACAGACGTAATTTAAAGAGCACTCTGACAGTCCAGCCATTTCAGAGTCACCTCAGCTCTAGGTTTTGGTCATAACATCTGTATTTCTGTACCGGATTCTTCAGCATCATTTATTAATATGACTACTTTCTGGCTGGTACTGGTAGTTCAACAGATGTTTTGTGATTTACAGGGTTCACAAAATCAAGCTGCTACCTGCTTCCATTTCAGTACCAACAACATATTCCCCAGGCCTGTCAGATCACTTACACAGAAATGTGTAGTGTTACACCTAGCTCCTGGTTCTCACCACAAAAGGTTTGATACAACATGTCAATGTGTCAAACGTTGTTTTGATAAGCACTTGGTATTTCACATGTCTGTCATTACCAGTTCTAGCAGTTCCTCCCATCACCTTTTTATATGTTTAAGGCCCAGAATGTAGTGTTGGGGGATTTTGCAGGGAAGGGCAAGGCTGGCAACAGGGAGCAAAGGCTTGGTTGTCAAACATTTTGCTTCAGAGCTTGGCTCTTCAGTCTTCTGAGCCACTTTTTCAGTGGTTCAGACTGGACACTCATTAATGGTTTAGAACAGTTGACAAAACCTGATGGAAAAAGTATTTCTTCTTTCCACCTGCTAATATTTTTTTTGAATGCTCATCTATTCTCTTGTCCAAGCAATCAAGCTCAGTGAGAGGGGCACGGATAGTGTGAAAGGAATATTCTAGGAAGAAAAGTCTTTGGTACAGATTCTGTTCACCTGCTTGGAATTTTCCCAATCAGAATCCTCAGAGATATTTTCATATTTCCTCTGTATACCATTCACAATCTAGAGACAAAGGAACTCTTCTTGCCACTCAAATAGCACAGAATAATTTTTGACATCTTCACTATCTGTGGGATCAATCACCAGAAGAAAATATTACCCTAATTTCTGAAGTATTTGTCAATAATCTCCCCAGTGCTGAAAGTCCTGCAAGAAACTCAATGCTTACTGGTCACCATTTAGAAGTTATTATTTCCAATTACTATCATACAGTGATTTAAAATATCATATTAAGTGTCTTTTTATATCCATCACATATTCATTGGTTTGTTATTTACACAATAGGCACATAACATTTCTCACAGGAAACAGGAAAAACTAAATACTTGCCATCACTGAGAAGAAAGCATAGCATGGTTTAACTCCTGCTTTCTTAATGCTGTTACCAGTAACCATAATGTTATCTCTAGTTTCTCACTGCTCTCATAAATTGACTGTCATTGAAAGTATACTGTAAATAAGAAAACCCTTAAAGCAATCAAAACTATACTAAGTATACGTTATATTTTATAGATGTGACAGAAATTAGCATCAAGATTTTCAGGTTCCTTGAAGAAGAGTAAGAGTGTTTATGAGACAGATACATGATTCTACATAGTTTTAGCCTCATAAACATCAGAAATTATTAAATAGTAAGATGTTACAAGTGGGATTTCCTCACATATGTTTCAGGGTTAAACTCAAGTCTACACTTCTCAGTTTTAATTAAAGGTATTATAGCATTACTTTCTCCATTTGATCCAGTGAAGGCCATACTCAACACTTTGACGGTCATGTTCAACTACTAAGTGTCTGAGGGTCTGGGCAGATAAAAGTTACAAAGATAAAGTACACTATGACCTTGCTTGTAGGTCACAGATGTAGGACATTTGTTTAATAGACAATTGATCCCATACAACCTAGTCCATGACAATAATAAAGGAACATGTCCTTATGCTGCAGAGGCACTGACACACTGCAAATACCACTCAGAATGAAATTATGCAAGCTTGAGAGAGGTTACAAAAATTGTCTATGGCCAACTTAGGAAGTCACATTCCCTTAGTTCATTTATCACTGCTCCTTTTTCCTTCTTCATTTCTTATGGAGGATCCTCATGGATCCTTTGCTCTGTTGCTTATTGAGAGTCTTCGCTGAATAGACTAAACTCATTCAGCATAAACCTACTCACCTTTTTTCTTCTCCAGGTAGCCTTCTGTGAAATTAGTAAATTGAGTCAGTTCCTGAAGAAGTATTATAGACATTGACTCAGAATTGGTTCAAGTGTTAGGATTTTCCCCTACAGAATCATAAGCATCACTTCCCCTAACATCTGCTGGCATATATTTTCAATGTTTTTGGGAGGTGATTCAGAGAAAGAAAATGGTTCCAATATTAGGGAGGCTGTATAATTACAACATGGGATGACTCTCCTTGAATTATTTCTAGTCTGCTGCTGCTGGAAAAGGGTAACTACTAAAGCCTCTTATTTCTAGAAAACTTTTATCATTTTCTAACAGCCTCTGTCAAAACCTTTGAGCTTCTGTCTTCAGCTGACTCATTGTCAGGGATGGTCAAACACCCATTCATCATATTTTAGGGAGAGCATTATGATTGGAACAACTACCTTGGCACAGCAGTGAGCAGATTCAGACAGAGGTCCAGAGGGACAACACAGGCTCCACATGCTAGCAGCAACTGTGGCAGAGGCTGGAGCAGACAAGATATTCTTGCTTGCAGGAGCGATAAAAGCCTGAGTAACCACGTTTGACCCATAGCTGACCCTGTCAGTGCAGGAAGTTGGAACAGAGATGTCCTGACATCCTTTCAATAGGAATTACCCTATGATCCTGAATTAGCAGTCACCTGTGTGGATCAAGCAAGAAAAGGGTAGATGGTTCATCACAAGCAATACAACATCCTCTCTAACAGCACAGTGAGTGCTGCCTATTGTTCCAGTGACAAATAAATTGCATATCTGACTGAATTTTCAGAGGAGAACAAATCACACATATTGCTTTTGTTTTACTTAGTGTAGCTGGTTTTCAAACATAAATAATCTGATCATCTCTATTTATGCTCTAGTCCATTAAGCTACATGCCTCTTTTAAACACTGCCTTAATTTTATTTACTGGAATTGAACCCCTGAGGTCAAAGGCTCTGGTCTTTGTGCTCAATGTAAGCATGGTCCTCAGTTTTAGCTGAAATGGAGTCATAAAGAGGAAGATTCTCTAGGCAGTCTAAGGCTGGTGTGTTTTCCTTATCTCTGGTTTTAAAGTAAAACAAAGAAGTCTGTGCCTGAGACCCGTAGCCTGAAAAATTAGTGTCACAGGAAGCCATTTGTTTTGATTGACCCAAAATTTCAAAAGAGATTATGTTTTTAGGTCATATTGCTTGAAGTGGCCTGCACAAGAGTGTTTTAAAACATTAGGTCATAGTAAATATAAATGACCAGTACTACCAAAAAAACCCCAAACCCCACCACACTAAATCTGCTCAAATGTGGTAAATAAGTCAACCTTTGTAGTTTTTACTCTGGCATTCCAAACAAAAAAATACCTAACAATCAAGTTCCTAAATATTGCACATGAAGTAGAGAGAGGATTTAGAAGTCTCAGACTTCAAACAGTGCTCTGATAGTTCTGCCCAAAGACACTCCAAGATTTTACAAAACATTGCCTCATCTGTGGACTGTTTCCCAAACACTCCAGAAGTGACAGGTGCAGTTAATCAGAACTGACCATTCAATACATCTTGCTGATTGCGTTGGATTGAAAATATTCACGGTTAATAAACAGGCAGGATATCTTTCCCAAAATTTATGGGAAGTTATATTTTCATATAAAGTTATATTTCATATAAATTTAAACTTTCATATAAAATTCATATGATGTTCAATCAGAAGAGAATGCTGTGGGTTACAATTACGTATCTGTTGAAGGAGACAATTCTGGTTTCGGTTCAGAATTATTTTATATAAATAATATTTCTCTTGGACTGCTTTGAAAGCTTACCTCTAAGTGCTGTGACTGTATTATGTTTATTACTTGCTTCATTTTCCTAGGAAGCCGAAGGGGAAAACAACATCTATCAAAGAGAACGATTTCCAAATCAGGTCTTCCACATCCAGGCAAGCTGCATCAAAATAACAGGCCTTGCAGGCTTGGCATCCAGAAAGTTATCTGTGCTTTAAAAGTATTTGGCAACCACAATTTTTACTGCCTGTCAGCAGGAGATCAGTGGACAGATAACCTCAAATGAGTGGCTAATTAGCCCATCCTTCAGAAGCCATCCCATAAAATTGCCAGCCTTGTCAAATGTCACCTCAATTTTTTTCCTCTTTGCATGAGGATGTTGAGAGGTACAGCTATTAACCTAAAATCCAGATTGGTTTGTTCTGTCAGATTTCCTTCCTTCCAGAATCAGGAAAAGATTCACTGAGAACTTGATCAAGCACATTTGATCCCTCTTCAGTGAGCTTATTGCACCACCTCAGACACTGCTGGACGGAACTGTCTAGTTATGTCTAACTCCACATACATTATAAACGACTGCATCCACTAAGTGCACATTCCATTGATTAGCTCATTTTATTGGAAAATTATTGTAAGATCAAGAAGTTATGTTGAGACTTTCCGGGCATAGTGAAAATCATCTCTCTTTAGCTGATAAAGAAAAAGCCTTTGATCTTCAAGCCTGTCTGAAATGAGAGTGTGAGTTGGAGAAAACTGGCTAAAGATCAGTCCAAACAAAATGGAAGAGAGACAAATGGGTGGAAAATATCTACCTTTAAATAACAATTAGAGCTGACTGAAATTTGTGAGACATATCTAAAGGCTATGCTGGAATGATGCGTTTTCTTCTGATATGCCAATCCCGTGTCTAACAGCAAGTTTCTTCTTTTCTTTCTGGCACAAGTTTCCTGAAGTGTCTTTTATTACCAGTAGCTGGTAGCCATGTTCTCTACAGTTGTTCCCATCACTTGGGCCTCTCTCTCACATGGGAATTATTCTTGCATACTTTTGGTTTCATTAGTAAAACCATTGCCTTTGAGACCTGATGGTTCTGCCTTTGCTATCTGCTCCAGACAATCCTCTAGCACCTTTAATTGCTTCCCAGAAAATAGAATTTTTAAAGACACATTTTCAGTTTGAAACATCAAAGCTTCATAACTAGAATGTTGTTTTCTCCTGTTTTTTTGAGATGATGTATAGTAAACGTGTTGGTTATTGGAAACTAAACAGTACGTGTTTACCCTGATTGTAGTTGTAACACATATATAATTGTTTGTAAACTGCAGTGATGGAAAATTATCTAATAAAATGTATGCTAGACTGCCACTAAAAATGCCTTGGAATTCTCCTACTAATACATGCAATCCATACAGGATGTTTCAAACTAACTGAAAATGTCACCTTTCTTATTTTAAGCTAGAGATATTAGAATATATGTATGTCTGACTAAAAAAGACTTCAAATAATGATAGAATGCCTCCCATGACATTTAAGCATTTTCCTCCCATAAGCCCACAAGCTGCAGACCAGTCTGAAGGCCAAGTTCTGAAATTCTTACTCACTTCTTCAGCAAAGATACAATGCATTCCTTCTGGTTTTTCATTCCTAACTGAAAAAGGAGTCAATTTCAACACATTATTACCATGGATGAATTGAAAAAGAATTTCAGAAGAAAAAAAAAAGAGATCTGACTAGCTGTGAGCAAATGCCAAGAGAGGCACAGGAAACCTTAGGACATATCAGATTCAAATGCACAATCAAAGCAGCTAATGCAATTTCATTAACTGGCCAAGATTTTTACATTCTTTGCCTCAATTCAAAGTACTGATTGTAGTGAACAACTTTTGTCAAATAGAGATTTTAACATGGAATGTCAATAATCTCTGTTTCAGCTAGAAAAATTAAGCTCTTCACAGAAAAAAGCTCTCATTCTGAAAATTTTAGGAGACCATTATCCATGACAAACTGTTATTACAGCAGTATGAACCTGCCCTGTCAGAGGGGCAAGGTTCTCATTTCAGCTCCACTAAAGACCATGAGCAAGGCCTGAGCTCCTGCATTGTTTTTTCACATAAAGAAAAGCTCTCCTGAATGATAAAGAGACTTTATGCCAAATTTTTAAACACCAGCATCTTCATAGCTCAAAGTAAAAATTTTTTCAGGTGCTAAATGTTAATCATATTTTTTACTTTGTTTTTATTTCTTGGTAGTTTGTCACATTACCTGACTGGACATTTTTAGGTGGTTTAAAGGATGTACAGTACAACACTGCTAGAATGAATCATGAGATCAGTGTGAAGTCTGTACATTCTTTGATAAAGATATCACAGCATGCCACGGTTCAACAGATTTCAAGACTTGTTTACTTAGTTTTGTGTTACTTGAAAATTTCCAGAGTTTTGCCATCAAATCAAAAGGAAAAGCTCCTGGCTATCGCCATCTGTACAAAAATAGTAAAGTTTGGGATTTCCAGTTGACATAATGCCAACAAACTGAATTTCTGTACTCTGCAACACTACATTTTATCTGCATCCTATGAAGACTCTGACATTCATAATACAATTGTTCAAGAACCTCTACATACTTCTAGACAATTTGTATCTTGAATAGACTTAAGTGAAATGAAAAAATTACGTATCCTTACTACATGATGTTAATGTACCTCCTTTTCTCTAACAGATGAAACGAGAAAATTAAATCCTGAAAAAATGAACATATTATTTAGAAATCATTTAGTATTTCTTCCTTATTTTTTTCTTTTGTCAAAGATATATAAATGAATTAAAACCTAACAAATGGAGTCAGGAAAACACTTGACTCTGTTATTCACAGTAAGGTCAATGATCCTGAAGGGATTTTGAAACATTCTGTATGAATAGGCATAGGAAATTTAATCTAAGCATATGTCTACTTGAGTCCCTTAAATTAACTCTCTAAAGAATCATTGGCACAAAAGCAAAGAATCAGGATTGCTGGTGCTGTCATTCATCCAAATATTAACTTCTACAATTATGATGAAATAAAGAATAACAAAAATTAACCAATTCCATTATATTTCATAATGTTCTACCGAAGTTGCTACTTCTGGCTATGTCTGCAGTTATGCACAATTACGGTAATTTTGAACTAGGCTTTTTCTATCTAGGTAGGATAACAGTAGAACAGATGACAAAAAGACATAGAGTTCAGTACTTATACATATTTACCCAAGTATTTACTTAGGTGATTAGAGGCCGGGCCATCATGTCTTCATTGTTACATTTATCCAAGCTGAGTCAAACCAAGCCAGCTCATCCACCCCCTCTTCATGTTGCAGTTACATTGCCCCGGTCAATGGACAGGCTGACACTGTGGGATGTGATAAGGATACCATGTTCTCCCTGCTCCCTTGGGAAGGCCACATTATTCTCTTGAGTGCCATGACTGCTTTGTATTGGCAGCTACAGAGGTAAAATCACCTCACCAAAAAATGTTGAAGACTTGCGGATTATGGTTAATCCATCACCTGCTCTGTGTAGCTCTTTATTTGCGTACCACATCTTTTCACTACATGCACATTGGACAATCCCAGAATAGCTGCATTCTCCATTGTAAGACTTCCAGCATTAATTATGGAACTGTATAGAAGCAGGCTGTTGCCAGAATTACATTGTAATGAACTACCACATTGCAACATTCATACACACACTGCTATGGTCCTGTGTTTATATCCTTCCTTTACTGTTCCCACCTAAATCTACTCACAAAATGTCTCATTTAGCTTCTGCTAGGCATGGACTGGAAACAAAATCCTATTTTTTTAAAATCAGCTTTTGTTCAACAAGATGCCAATACTGTAGCAAACAAGACTGATGAAAGGATAGGCACAGTAGATTTTAGGATTTTTTTTCAGAATACTGTTGGGATGATTTCAATTTTTTAATCAGAAACATTGCTCTGAAAACCAGTTTCAATAATCTAGTCTCATATTATCAGGAAGCAGAAGTATGTGATTAGTGTAGTTAATACAAATAGATCATATCTACTCGACTTTCTTGAGAATATTTGCAATCAACTGTTTCACAATGGATGCAAAACATTACCCCAAAAAATTACCTGGCAGCTAATTGTGCCTGGGAAATCAGTTCAAGACAACTGAAAACTCTTTTCAAGTTATTTGTAAACACAAATATTTGTATCTGAAATATTATCTGTAAATTATTGTTAAAAAATTGTAAAATTATCTGTAAAACTATTATTTGTTTAAAAAAAAAGAAAAAATATAATAAAAAACAGTTTTTCAACGCTATAAATGATTGTGCAATAGCAATTCCTTTGAGGAATAAGGAAAGTGAAAGATAAAAAGATGCCAACAGAATTTCTACTTAGCTATATGTCTTCACCTATGCAATTAATTAGATTTTGCAGCACAATATTTGACAATCCTGTATAATCAATTTTGTTTCCAGATTAAATTGTGTCCTAGTTTGCCATGGTCTTTGCCACACACATACCACCACCCCATAAAGTCAAAGAAAAAGCTCAAAGACATCTCAAAGAGTCAACATCATCATTTTACTCTGAAAATATAACAAAATACATAACAACATGATTCTGGAAGGAAAAAATTGGATTCTGCCATGGTTTCTTGCCAAGGACCTTTCTGAAGTACTCCTCTAACCATCTACCATGTAAACTTTTCAGAAAGAAAAGGTGACAACAATTTGCTCACCTGAACTTTTCTTCCAGTGTTTCTTACCTACAGAGGAACCCGACATAAAACAGTATAATGGAATTATGAATTTCCACCACACTTTGCAGCAGGCAATATGTCCTAATCCTGACCTGAATTGTCAGGGTGACAATTCAGTCACCTGTGTTAATTGCATTTTATCATCTTCTACATAAGGTATGTCAGCAATCAGACAAGAGAAGGCTCTGTTCTTGCACAAGTATGTTCCTTTAGAGAAGAGTATGAACCTTCCACTCTAGAGAATAACAACACAGAGCACGAAATAGCTAGCTGGCAAGAGACTGTATAACTGCTTTAAGGACAAAAAAAAAAAAAAAAGGAACAAAAAAGACTAAAAAATACTCTAATAATCATATTTCCTTACAAGCATCTCATTGAATATTGAATTTTTCCAAGAGAAACATAGCAAGTTCTGCAAAAGCTATTTGTTTCTTTTGAGAAAAACTTTGAAAAGTATTGGCAGAAAAGTATGCTTTGACATATATATTTTTAAACTTTATTACCCTTGAAAAAAAGGTTAAACCATACAGATAAAACAGAAATTGCAAGATAACAGAAGAAAGATGAAAGCAACAACAAAACCAACCAAAATTAAATGTGCAAAGCATTCAGTTTGCTTGACATATTTTCACATAAAACATTATCTTAACCAGCAAATTCTTCTGCATTTGACTTGTCACTAGTAGAATGAAATCTCTTTATCAATTTACAAGTCAGCTGAGCCATAAAATTCTTAAACTGCCTATTAAAATAAATGGGAAAAAACAAACAAAAAGGCCCAACAAATTCTCACTGTGTCTATCAGATTCCTTCCTAAAGACAGAAGGCATATGTGATGTGGATTATAAATGAAATATTCTCTGTCTAATCTTGCTATGAACTTTGATGGACATGGATGCTTCTCCACATGCATTTGGTTTGTCATGAGGACACAGCAGTTCCTATTGAGGTACCAGAAAGTTGCTAAAGCAATAGTCAATCATTATTATGACTAATTCTGGAGTCTGACAGTTCTCCTTAGAGGAGTCAACTCAGTATAAGGAGAAAGATTGTGGTTAGATGGAGGAAGGGTGAAGGTTCCTAGTCTAATGTTGACTTTTTTTCCTGAAAAATAAATTTATAATTATGGTATTTTGTAATTTAAGTATCTTTCCTCTCCCTTTCTCTAAATTAGTCCTAGGCATAATAATAAAACCAGGTATCACAAATGTTCTGCTCTGGTATCACAAACCATTCTAACAGAATGGTTAATTAGGGCATTGATGTTATTTCTCATATTATAATACAGTTTGCAGATTATAGGATCAAAATATAATTCAGATTGGAGGAGAACTTGGGAAGTTTCTGGTCCAACCTCCTGCACTATGCAGGGTCAGCTATAGGTCAAACCAGGTTACTTAGGGCTTTTTTCACTCAAGTCTCAAAAACACCCATGGCTGGAGACA
>JAOXNG010000031.1:31211561-31224516 GCA_028566535.1 Scolopax minor | reverse complement strand
AAAAGTTCAGTGGGCTGGGTTCTTCTAGTCAACATTTTTGAACATGATTTTTATTGACTGCAATCTGCTCTGTTTGGAAGGTAAAAGCTAACTGATGCTGGAAAATAAGTTCCAGATGGAAATCTTTATTGTCACATCTGCCAGGATGATGATGAGAGATGGAACTTCTTCTGGGCAGAACTTTCTGGAGAGCACTGCAGGTATTATTTAGTGGTGCTCTGTCCCTGTCTTCTTCAGGAAGTTCCTGAAGGAGCCATTCCACCAACATCACACAGATTCCAAACATTAAAATTCTGCCTCCTTCACCAAATCACTGTTTCAGTCTGAAAAAAACCTGTCTGTATCCTTGTTAAGTTGAAATGAATTTATTTTACCTGAAGGTGTGCAGAGCCAAAAGGGAAGAAATGTTGATTCAACACATTTTCTCCCCCATCGTTGTTGACAAAATTTCTACCATTTTAGAGGGTACTAGGACATTAAAAGCTTTCTAATTTTGAATTCCCAGGTAGAAAAGTACTATTATTAGATTACTAGAATTAGACTATAATTGGAGTTATCACAGTTGTAGCTGTCTATCATTACCCAGAACACTGTTTCTCTTGTGATTTCTTTAAAGGAAATTTTAGACCTTTTTCAGAGGGATCCTCACTCAGGGCAGAGCTTCTATATAGTCAGATCCATCTTGGCTCTTCTCTCGCTTAAATTCAGCCTCTTCCAACTGAAATTTAAGTGTTGAATGTAACTAGGCAAAGAGAAGACCCTTTTCCACTGCCTTTTCATTGATTATTTTTTCCTCAGTTTCTCAGAGTTATTCAGAGGGAAAAGAAAGGCTTTTTTATCTTAGAAAAGCCTAAGAGAATTGTAGAACTAAATTCTTACCAGTACTTATAAACTGTAACATAAAATTGATAACTTGGTAAATTGCAACATCAGTAGTTATTCAAAACTAGCTTCATCAGAATTCTTCCCCCCCAATCAAAGCATTTTCAGCACTTTTCCTTTAGCATCTTCCTTCCTTAGCTTTAAACTTTATTATTCCTTTTGAACGCAGCCCATAACTTCCTCATTTTCAGGTCTGTAAACAGACAGAAACAGTTGCTTACAAATATCCTGAGAGCAGTGAATTCACTATTGCTATGAACTTTACTGCCTGGCTCATTGCATCCTCCCTTGTTCATCCCATGATCACTCCTTGCAAAAAGTTTTAACTGACATTTAAAATACACTTAATGGCTTTGTTAACAGACATGTTCCATCTGACAGGATTTAACCTGAGTTTGCCTACTGGCTGATGCACTTAAACCTCCTGTTCTGAGCACAGTCTGTGAGCCTACAAATGCCTTATTGTTTGGCTCCTTAAAGGTGATAATGAAACTGGCATCCAGTTCCCTCTTCTGAATGGTTTCCATGAGACTTTGAAAAAGTTGTTTGCTACTCCTGGTATTATATAACCGTCTCAGTTTCGGCACGCATAAAGGCATGTTCTTGTCAAATACCTTATCTCCAGGATTGTATTAATAACTAAACATTAGTCATGCTGGGCATCAGACATGTTTGTGTTTATACACAATATACAGTTAGGACTTCTACAAATCAAAGTTAAATTTGTTAGCCAAATGCATTGTCGACACATTACCTTATGACTTGGGTGGCCCTTCATTTATTGTGCAAGTGGCCCTGGTGCACTTCTGCCTATACACAAGCTCACCTTACACTGGAAACTGAAGAGAGGATCACAAGCAGATTGCATTACCTGATAGAAATCTTGCCTTGTTCAGCTAAAGTGTTAAATTAAGATTTTAAAACTGCATTATCAATGCTTAATAAGCCAGGCCACAAAGCGCTGATCATTCTGACCCCAGTGCAGTGAACTAACAGATCACTTGCTTAACCTTAAAGACATAAGTAGTCACAAGGATTTCAGTAGAATTCAGCAAGCAGTTTGATACCTATCTCGATCAGTAGCAGCGCTCGGCACTTTGCAAATTCAGTCACCAAAGGAAGCTCATAAGCACTGACCTGGAGATACAATGACCTTGAGTGCATATCTCCCATCAGAATAACAAGTAACTACAGCACAAAAGTCTCTTATGTGAGATGTGAGTAGTTTGAAAATAACAGGTAATGTTTTTTTAAATGCAAATTAGTCAGAAGTGAAATACTACATTAGGGAAAAAAGAAAGGAGTCTCGTTACAGTAAGCCAAAATAAGAGAAACAAACATTCTGACCAGTAACTTAAAATATGGATGCATACTTCACTGCAGAATATCAGAGACAATCACAAACATACGCCATCCCTATCAACTTAACAGACAGAAGCTGTGTGTGTGGTCCCAGCACACTGAACTGCAACTATTGCAATCTTCTGGACAATCACATTGATATGTTATTGCTCTTTTTAGTTACATTTATGAGCTGGAAGCATTAAGAAATGCAAAGCAGCTCCTATGTACATATTCACCCCCACACAATAATCTTTGCCAGTTATTTCTACAGGTGATGAAATAAATTAAACCTTCAGCAACTTACTTTAATCCATTATGTTTGATACAATATCTTACCAGGCAAAAGGGATATAGTCAAGAAATATCTGGAACCATGAACTGTTTGTCTATCATCAGGCCCTCCCAAAAGGACCCTATTTTTACATAATGTTTTGTAGTTTCTACTTTTGTACTTTTATTTTAATATGAAATTATTAAATGAATCCCATGTATAAATTATTAAATAAATCCCATGCCCTTTGGTGCTCAAAGCAGGATTATAAATATTTAAAATCAACAGTACATCTCAGAATATCCCAGACAGACATCTAGCTCATATTCAAAGTGCCTGAAAATACTAGTACATCCCTTCATGGCTCGAAATGTACCAACATTACTGTAGTCCTATGTCATTGGCATTTCTGAAATATTCTGGCCTGAGCAAGGGACATTACTCCCACCTGAGATCTCCAGAAAATCAGTTATTAGACCATATGGCACTTACATCCAAGAGTTGAACTAAAGGCATGTTGAATGACAGGATTAGGCTTCTTGCAAATACAGAGTCACAGTGGTGACTGGCAGCACTTTGTTAACCAGCTGGATGAGAAAGTATCCACATGGGATAAGGAAGTATTCAGGATCAAGTCACCTGTGTTTGAATTCAGTGTCTCAACTCCGAATTCATGTTTGAATTCAGTCCCAGACTTGTGTATGGATGAAGGCCTCCTACCTTTCAGGCATCTTTTCAGGAATCACTCGGACCAAGTCTCTTTCAGCCTCCTCTGCCAAATCTCTTCTAATCTGTAAAGTAAAATAATTGGACTTCAGTCAGGACGGGGAGCAGAACTCAGGTCACTTCTCTTGCAAAAGAGTCTCCAACTGGGCTCAGGAACCATTCCCTACACACAATGAACATTTTAAGTATCAAAAAACACGAACCTTAAATGAGACTAGAAAGTGGGGAGGATACGTGTTTGGCTGAAGCTAAGCCTCAGGAAGAGGAAGGAAAGGCGTTTATTATTTTATAATACACAAAACACTGATCAGAATTTTCTTTTAATGAGCAATAAATTAAATATAAATTTCTTAAGTCTGTTTTGTCCATGGTGCCCATCTGAACAAAAAAACCCAAATCCTCCTCAATCCTAAATCCAGTCCCAACATATTTCCATGAAGTACTATCTCATGAAACATGATGGTACAAATTAACCATCATTAACACAGAAGCACTGATGCACTCATTCCTGTCCATATTTGTGAATCAAGAAGCATTAGACTCAACATACCCCTGTAACACAAATGCATAAGATATATAGGCTCACTGTGCTGTTCTGCTGTGGTGTTTCTACACTACTGGCAACAAGAGGATAAAAACGATGTACTGCCAGAAACATTTGTAATTAGATTCTCTAATCCTGACTTTCTCTGCCAATATTCAACCTATATCGGGCCCTTTATTTTTTCTGTAAAACAGGAGTCGGGTATGTTTACTAGTTTGGTACTGATAATCATTGTCTAGTTTGTTTTATACTGCAGTCATTATCTTATTTAAAAAATAAGAAGTATATCAAAATAAAATAAAAAAATAATCCAGGCAAATACCTTTTTTACATTGACAAGACAGCTTAAGGTCATTGAGGCTAAACAGCACCTGAGGTTTTGACTCCAGAAAGTGACTAATTTCCCTTATGCAAACAAACATCTCTCTGTTCTTGCATCTATACCTCAATAAAGTCTGCAAGCAATGCAGTTTACAAGTTCCTGTGAAATACAGCATAAGGTTGCGAAAAGCAACATATTATTCCATCACTTGCAGTAATTTCAACTGCAGATTTTAGACACCCAGCAGTATTATAATAAACAAACCAGATGAAATCTGTAATATCAAAACCATACAAGTGTGATCTGAGCAGACAATAAGCAGGTATGTAGTTCATCTTTACACGTATTAATAAATGCTTGGGACCATAATGCAGACAGTCTGCAATGAAAAAACATCAGTATAAGCAGTCGCCTTGCTTGAGATTCCCTTCTTTGCCCCATGATCAGTCTTCCCTGCTTCTTGTGCTGAAACACATACAGTTATTTATGTAGATCTGAGACATGGAGGAAAACAAAACCCTACCCCCCTGAGAATATTTTCAAGAAGTCTTTCATAAGTTCAATGCAAATGCTGTACCAGCTCCCTTTCAATGACAATGCTCATGATGGGCATCTGCAGCTAGACACAGGCTTTTGTATATCATCAATGACTTCTAAGGAACAATTGTATCAAACTTTGTTGGTAGCTACATGTTCGGTATTAGAATTTGAGCTGCCATTTTAATGAAAGAAGAAAATTTTCTTTTATAAAGAATTTCTTTTTTCATCTAGGGAGTGATTTTAGCAATGTATTTTTAAAAATCCACAGCTCTGCATGTCTCTGAGAACTGTAATAATGCCAGAAATGTTTTTACATTTAACGTTTAATTATGGACCTTCTTTCTATCTTCTTTTGCCAGGCAAAACTTTTGGTAGTCAGGTGGAGTTCTGTACCTCTATAGTCATCTCTGCAAAAGAACTCACAACCAATTAATGATATACTGCCAAGCAGGATTTGATACAGTACTCAAAACTTTTATATAATTGAAACTGTAAAGAAAGTTTTAGCTATCTAAAACAGTTTCTATAAATGGCAGTACTTTTCAAAAAATAGTCTTAGCATCCTCAGTATAGCCTATGCCCTTATGGAAATATGTTGGCAATTCCAGTTCACTCAAAATAGGATTTTTGCGGTACGTAGCAAGCACTGCACTGAAGGCTCTGTTTCAGAAGTCAGTCTCAGGTTTTCTAATCACATCCATTTAAGCTGCCATCCTATCAAGACTCCTCTTTCCTTCTCTTCAAATGCACTTAAAGCAATTTAGAAAGTTATAAAACCAGTATAATTTTATCCTTAACTTTTTTAGTCTCTGATTTTACGTGACTAATCCAGCTAGCCCTGCTTCCCATAGGCAAGTGTTGTGGTCCTGTCCAAACTAAATTATTCTATGATCCAATGATTTTATCTTCCCTGGTTGATATGTTGGTTCAGAGATAAGATTCACTAAAATATACTCTATCTGTTCACAATACATTTCTGTGTAACTTATCATTGTATCATAAAACAAAGTAGACAATCCGTTTTGAAACCTGAGCAGTCAATACCTGTTGCTGTAAATGCAACGGCAAGTGTGTTGTAGATAGTGCTGGAGAATAATTCACTGTTGATTTTGCTTGTATGTAACACTTTTATTATTAATTAAATCTCATTCTGTATCAAGTGCTTACTTTTTTCCATGGCAATTCCTGGAAATGCCATATTTACATATGATATATATATATTATTATAACCTATAAATAAACCGGAACTAGAACTTTTGTAATAGTCTCACATCTCTGCAACTGACTTTGTTGTAGCAGTTGTTTGGGAGTAGAACTTCTCTGTAAATGACATTTCTATCTTGTAACTTTCTGAGATCAGTTTTACTCCAACACCAAAAGAATTAAAAAATTAAAAATGCATAACATACACACAGTTACAGTGAAATAAACATGTCAACTTTTAACCATGTTTGGGTTTTATTGTGACTAATACATTTTTCTTCAAAACTCCACCTAGTGAAATATCACCTATTTCTTCTACAAGAAGTTACCATTAGCATGAACATGTAAAGCAAGGACAATAAAATGACATAATATTGCAGGAATAGTTTCATGTTGCCAGAAGAGTAGATTTGGCTCAAAAACAGAACACTGACTCGACTACATAAAGATGCTTCATAAATAAAACACTTCCCTAAGAAACACTGAAGGTTACAACAGCCAGAAAGTCCCAGAACTCCCAGGAAATATATTGCTAATGCTAAACAGTGACTAAGCTTTCTAAAAATGGTCTCAAAAGAATGAAGGTCAAAAGGAACAGAAAGAAGACAGAAACATACTACGTGGTTTGCCTTTCCTCATCAATCAGTATAGCTATACAGACCCTTGGCAGCTACACACACTCTCCCTTATATCTCACCATATCAGGATGTTATAGCTACATCATTTTCTCACGGCCTTCCAAGATCCTGTCCGACTTGTAATCCTTGCACTGTGTGACCTCTGGGGGAAATCTCCATTCTACTCACCAAACATACTCACTCTCGCCCCCTCTTCTGAACTTCTCCTCTTTCTTCTGCCAGGAAACCAATGCTTTTCCATGACCCAGCAGCCAGATTTAGAGGGAGATCAGTTCAAATCTAGCACTGTTTATAATGACAAATAATGATCTTTATACACTTGAAAACAACGTCTTGTAGCCTCTTAACCTTCTCCCAAAACTCTAAATTGCATTTCTCCTCAGCAAGGCCAATTTAACAAAACATGACCAAGTCATGTCAATGACATTACTAAGCCAAGAACATGACAAGAATTTTGAAAAAAAATAGAACTGCAATGACATTTTCAAAATACTTAAATGTTTACTTTAATCTGGTTACTGCCCAAATTTCCCAGGGAAGTCTAAGGCTAAAGTGATATGAATTGTACAAAGTCATCGGAAGTTTGCTCTCTTTTTGGAGATATTGAAGATTGTCTGAAAATTCTCAGCATTTCATGATCCTTGCACTGAGAACTTTTCAAAGAAAGGACTGAAAGCAATCGTGGGAAGAAGAGTAGGCCTGAGGTTAAAGCAGTGCAGCAGGTCTAAGAAGAAAAAGGATGACTTTTGCACTTTAGCAGATGTATAAGGATGTCATTTTTATGGATCGTCCATCTTTCCAATCTGTAGACTGAGGAAAATCCTAGATGACCCACATCACTTCAGGTTTTGCGCCCTGTGATTATTTTGTATCACTATTATGTCAAGTACAAAGAATTTACAGTCTCAGTTGAAAACCCTAGGACTTAGAGAAATACACAGACACATCTGCAACACACACAAGATGCAAAAAAGATACTGTTAACTGCCCAAGTAAAACTTAAATTATCATACTGTGTTAACCATTTAATCACTGAAATTATGAAGACAAACTTAGTTATGTTCTTTTAGAATTGCCAAAGTTTGAATTACTTCCTGAAATTAACATTCCCCAGTATTTCACACTTTAATTCTTCCAGAATCAGACCATTATAGATTAGACTATATATTAGACTAATATAGATGAAAATATTAACTATTTTAGCTGAAATTTTGGATGCTTGCTTCACGATGATTAAACTGTCACCTTCTGAGAGATTCTGACATCTGCAAAGCTCATTCAAATATGGCCAGTCTAACCTCTGAAAAATATTAATTCTCTCATGCTGAAGAGAGGATTGCAATAATACAACAGATCCTTTGCTGAGGATTCAGTTTGCATCAGTTTACACTGGGAACACTCAGATCCCACAGAGCATTCACATGTTAGAGTGTACTGGCCTGTGCAGTAATTCAGCTATCTCAAGTTTTAATGAATTTGCTCTATTTCCCACACTTGCAGTCAGTTACCACTGGAGGGTGAGGACAAGCAAACCAGACACAACTAAATTTTCCGAATATACTTCTCAAATCCTATCGATCCTAAATCCAATGAGACTTCATATTTCTTCTTCCTCCCCAGTTTAAGCCTATTTTCCTATTTACAAACAATCTACTGTAGGACGCAATGGAGCGTGACATATTTCAAGAATGCCAGGGTATTTTTTTCAGAAAGATATTGTCAGTACGGGGGCTGAGATGGTGATAGAGTTCAAAATTCAAATTTATAACAGAGTTGTGGTACAACTTCAGCTACTGAGCAATTACTGCCATTCCTTAGTAACCCACTGCCCTCCTCATGCAGTGCCGTTAACATTCTGGAATATTAATTAGTGGCTTTGAGGTCATCTCCAGCACCTCAACTATGTAAGGATTCCTCAAAATTTGGAAAGAAGAAATGTGAACCTTGTAAGATCCTAGAACCAACTGCAGAAATAGATATGTTTTGATGCAACCACAGCTGGAAAAAAAAAAAAAAAAAAAAAAGGGGTATTCTATTATTTGCACTCAAAATGTCTAAACTGTTACAAAAGAATTCAGGAAAATGTGTATTTATCCCTTGGAGGAAGGGAGTTACAGAGGTGTCCTCTCTTGTAAAGAGACCATAATGTTCTCCACAGTGTGATCTTCAGAACAAGTCTCAGATGAAGTAGCCATAGAAAAGCACAAACTCAAATACTCCACTCTAAGGATATACTCCTAAGAATATCCATCAGGCAGAAAGAGAGCTGCAGCATGGAAAGGGAAGGATGGGAGGTCTCTGTAAATGATCCTTCATGCAAACTCTGGAAGGCACATCCTTTGGTTGCTTCAACCTTCTGGGCCTTATTTGTGCTCATGCGCTTTCAAGAGTAGTGTACCTCACATGTATTTTTTTTCCTAAAGGAATGGCTTAATATGCTCTCAAGAACATCTCAAAGATGGTTCAAGAACCAGTTATTGATGGTGTATGGTCACTCTGTGAGTTTGTGGCATCTTCAGACACCAGAATTACTCTAAGGTGCTCCCTCCCACAAATCAATAAGCTCCAAATACTATGTCTCCACTAGTTCTGCTATTCACCCAAAAATCTGAGTTCTACCTTTGGTACCTCTGCTCAAAGATTGCTTACCATTCTTTCCCAGACTGGGATCAGGCATTTGACTTCCTCCATTTATTTTTGATACATATAAAAGCTCAGTATCTGATTTTTTTAAAAAAATTTGTAATTTTTTTTTCATGTGACCAAAAGTTTATCTGCTAAACGAACCAGAACCATGGAGGTATAGAAAATTGGTCTTATCTGCTGTTGTGTGGAAGTCCCACTTGCCACCACAGTAACATCATTTTAAGGGAATTAATGAATGAGCTGTGATATGATAAACAAATCATTAAGAATGTTACGGTAAAAAAGACTAAGAACAAATTCTGCGTTTGGTGTCTCTGAATATGATTTTGAAATAATTTTGTTTAAAAGATTTTACAAACACTGTAAATATTATTATTCATTTTTTACCTTGAGAAGTACCATAAGCTATAAGGGATAAATACCTCCATACCACTGCCAGCTACTTTACTGAAAGAAACTACTGTTTTGAAGACAGCCCGACTGTAATTTTCTGAATGGCTTATCCCCATCTCCCAGTGTTCTCTACTTGCATGCACGGATTCAGTAAGAATGGTTTACATCACACTATAGTGAGCTGGAGCCAACCCCATCTGCTCCATCTGGCCTTTTTTTCTTTTTTAATTTTTTCATTTTTTTTAATCCTTTTGGCATCTTATCTACCACACTTACATCTATGCTCTATCATAAACTCTATGTTGCTAGTGTTACTTTTGATCTTCCATTCAGCCTAGGGGGCTTAAGATGAAATCAAAACTGAGATATGTAACACGGACTTACAGGAAAAGCATGTAGAATGAAATTATATAGGTACTATTTATCCTTTTTTGAACCATATAAGTAACAAAAATAAGATTAAAATTTGGGAAGAGAAAATCAATTACAAATAGTTTAACAGCTCATTCCTTATAATCAGGAAGAATAAATTCTACCAGGACACTAAATCCACATGCTCACTTTAAGTCTGAAGTAACATTTTCAGATTAACAATAAGCTGGTTTATGATATAAAATATATATATACACATGCATGATAAAGATGATTTCAGCACTTTCTGGAAATGAACAATATTCTACCTGCAATTATTTGAGCAACTGCCCATGAGACAGCCAAAGTTTCCTTCTCAAAGGAAATTTTATTTGCAACCATTCTATTTACTCAGCCAAGTTTACCTGATTTAATTTGGTAAGATCTGAAAATTATTTCAATTGCTGAGTTACATATTAGATATTCTTCTGACAGGCTGTCACTTTGTCACTTTGATTTTGTGGCAATTATGTAAAGCAATCTGTTTTGCTATAGCACTATAAAGCTAAGTTCTCTTTTTGCAGAAATTGATAGCACAGAATTAATATTACAAGAGTATAGTATGCAGTTAAAATACTGCACAATTAAAAAAAATATTAACCTGGCTTAAAAAAACCAAACAAACTCACAATCAGGGACAAATTATTAATTGTAGTGACCTCTGTCCCCTGTAGAACAAGAAATACCTGTAACAATGTACATTGATTTTAAGTATAAAAAGCAAGTACCATTTCTCAGCAGAAAACTACAGATAAGAGATTTGTTACTAATTCAATCTATTAAAAAAAAAGCACAGCTGGAATCATTTCCAGGTGAGAGGATAAGTTTGCATAAGTTTGGCTGGGAATGAAAGGAATAACAGTTTTGAGCTCTTCTACCTACTACTGAACATTTGTATAGCAGTGATAAAACTGTACTGGGGTTACCTCACTGCAAACCACTCTTGATTCAGTAAAACATGTACAGACATGCTTTATTTTTAGCATGGACTTAAATCCCTCTGTTTCAGTGAAAGCGCTTGCATACACCCTTATCAGATTGAATGACGGTACTCTTGCTGAAGACAGACTCTGGTCTCTATTAAAATTGAATTTTATATGAAATGAAGAACATATACTGCTGCTACAAATGAAGTTTACAACCCCTTCTCATCCCCTATTTATTCTATTTAAAAAATCAGTTTAAAATGAAAGGTCTCATTTATGAGCTACAAGCCTGCACCAAGAGTTTGGAAGGAACTGCTTTCTTAACCACTCATTTGACTCAAATTTTGGCAGGAGGATGCAGCATCACATTTCTCAAACACACTTTTCTTGCACTCCCCAAAGTATTTGAAATTAAAAAATCTCAGAGAAAAATGAAAAACAGGTTACAAAGCAACAGGATGACTAAAAAATGTATTGGGCATTTCAGATTACACCTAGGTGCTAAGCATAAAAGCACGGCATACAGGTTTCTAGAATGAAGAATTGTTCAAGAGGCAAGAACAAACATTTATCTATTTGTGCAATTAGAACATATGCAAGAAGGCTGAAAAGAGTTGAAGAGTAGGATTCTCTGTACAACGCTCTGCATCATCAATAGAGTTATTTACTCTGGAACAGGTCCACAAGGGGGGTTTAGCATCAATGTCACAACACTTACCTTTCCACCACCTCAGAGAACTCATAGCCGTAAACAAGGCAGTTCAGTTCCCACTCCAAGGTGTTGCAGAGTTAAGCAAATCAAACGGAGTTTCACAGAAGCAGCACATCATAGAAGGCATTTAAACTAACAAGGAAATGCTTCCTTAAGCTATAATCCTTCCAATCTTTCTCCAGGATAGAGCCTATTTTTTATTATTTTTCCTAAAAGGAGAATGGGATTCACAGTTTTTCAAGACTTTTCTTGGAATTCCAAGGGTTTTAATTCCAAGAAAAATCATACGTTAAACGGTTTCTCGCAAACCACAGCTAGGAGAGGCAGCAGAGTAGCATTTTTAAAATGTCTACACTTCAGATGCCTAAATTTGGCTTTCCTACAGAACACGATACATAAATTGCAAAGCTTCAGTCACAGTCCTCAATGAATTGGTCTGGTTTTAGGGAGAAAAACTGTAAACTGAGCACACTCAAAATAACAGGGGAGTGGATAAAGATGGGTCCAATTATACAATTTTTACAGCCACTTTTTAAAGCAGAACCATAACATTTGAAAAAAAAACATTGTGGCAAGTCACTCATCTGAATGTTTGGAAGGGAAGGTTACTATACATTAAACAGTCTTCAGGAAGCATACACTTCAGAAAAGGTTCTTTTTAACATTCTTCTAATCAGTTAATTACTGCCAATTACTTTTCACAGCAAGCTGATTCTGGATCAAAAACAAGAATGTAGCTCTCAGGTACAATCAGAGATTCTTCTTTGTCAGTACATCAGATCTAATTTTAAAAATACGTAACCTGCAGGTACCTCATTAAAAGTCTCTTAGTAGTAGCGCTCTCAAATTAAGACCTTAAAGCTTGTGGCTAGACAGGATGTGAAATTACACTGAGAAATAGTCAAAGATTCTCACTCCTCCTTCTGCATAGTCTGAGCAAGTTATACTGCGCGTGATGAATTATCCTACCAGGAGTCTGGATATTTGCACAACAAAAAAAAAAAAAAAAAAACACCACTAAACAAGCTAAAAAGTGCACTGTGTTATCTTTAAGATGAGACACTGTGCATAACTACTTTGAGTGGCTGGAGTAATTATGTCCCACCACTCAACTACAAGTTTTCTGTAGCACTTCCTGCTACTGCAGTCAATGGAATTTGGCAGAGATCAAAATCAGGTCACCTTCAGCCTGGCCAGCTTAAGCAAGGGGTGATAAATTAATGAATGAAACTTAAAGAAATCACGTACGTTTCTCCCTAATCAGAGAAACAAACAAAATTTTCACTATCCTAATTTCTTCACAGACTGAGAGTACAATGATTCAGTGGATGACACATAATGTAGAATGAAACTTTGTGTGTCAGCACACCAGTTAGAAAGGAGACAGTGGGGACACC
>JAOXNG010000031.1:31170230-31180457 GCA_028566535.1 Scolopax minor | reverse complement strand
GACTTATCAATGTGAGTTTGCATATTTTACATATTTTTGTTGTGTTTTCTCCACATACAGTTTTGTAGCCCTGTACCTCTCTTTCTCTTAGGTTTTAGTATCCTAGGTTACTTGATTGTTTTTCATATAAAAGCTATTCCATACTTCTGAACATCTTTGATTTTTTCCTTCTGAAACTCTTTCTGTTCTATAAGATAATTTTGGAAGGGAATAAAGAGCTGTACTCTGTATTCAAAAGGACAACAGAAAAAAGTTTAAAAATTGTCACAGTGATGTCCTGTTTTGTTTCAATTCTTTCCTAATGATTCCTACTATTTGACTTGCTTTTTTTCTTCTTTATCATTACTTCTTACTGAAGCTTACATTTGCAAGGAAGAGTCCATTAAACTGCCAAGGTGTTTTTGATTGTCAAAAGTACACAGAGGCTATCACTTAGAATCATGTAATCATAAAATATTTTGTGTTGTAAGGGATTTTATAGGTCATCTATTCCAACCTCCCCCACCCCCTGCAATAAACAGAGAAGTCTTCAACTAGCTCAGGTTGCTCAGAGACCCAACCAATCTGACCTTGAACACTTCCAGGGATGAAACATCTACCATCTGTCTGGGAAGACCGTGCCAGTTTCCCTGGGAAACCAATGCCCTCATTATCCAAAATGTCTTCTTTATATCTAGTCTAAATCTATCCTCTTTTAGTTTAAAACCATTGTCACTTGTCCTGTTGCTACAGGCTGTACCAAAAAGGTTGCCCCCATGTTTCTTAGAAGACCCCTTTAAATACTGAAAGGCTGCAATAAAGTGTTCCTGGAGCCTTCTTTTCTCCAACTTGAATAAACCCAACTGTCTCAGCCTGTCCACACAGGAGAAGAGCTCGATCCCTCTGATCTTTTTTGTGTCTCTCCTCTGGATGTGCTTCAACAGGTCCATGACTTTCCTGCATTGAGGACCCCAGAGCTGGACACAGAACTCCAGGTAGGCCACGCTGTTTGCTCCAGAGATGGAGGGATGCATGGGCTGTGTGGAACGGAGGTGACATCTTCACTTTTTGCCCCCTCAGTGACCAGAGTGAGGAGCCAGGGCTCCAGAAACCCTCCCCCTCGCTGAAGCAGAACACACTATAAGCGCCTCAGTGTTTTGGGGATCACTGCTGCTGTAACTCCTTCTGCAAAACTCCTTTTCCACCCCGTGAGCTCCCCATGTCTCATCCCTCAAGATTTTCCTGATTTCTTTATTTCAAGTCACCCGCTAGAGCTTGTTTTCCTTGAAATTCTTCAAGACAGAGTCTGTTTTATAGCATCTACTTGCTAAGTAGCTAGAGGCTGTGCATGCAGTATGGCTATTAATTTTAGAAGGAACAGACGCAAGAGGGCCTATCAACTCCATTACCATAATCATCTCCATTTAATGTCAGAGGCAAAACGTGACCTTGAATATAAAAGTTATCAGTCTCAGTGAAGGAGAAACACCAGCTAAGGCCTCAGTCAGGCTGTACTGATTTACATTTCTAGAAAATCAGTCCAATGGTATTCAGTTTTGGAGTTGCTGTAAGCTTTGCCAAAATCATATCTACCTTACATTTGATGCTGCCAACACTGTCGTAATGCAACCACTCAGACTGGAAATGAGGACAGTTGAGCTTTTAATGTACAACCTGGAGTGAATAAATTAATATCTGTGGCACATATCATCTGTAGAATAGGAACAACAATAGCAATCTAACTGATATGGATTGTTGTAAAGTGACCTCAGATCTGTTACACCAAGGAAAGCCAGAACATTACTGAAACACTTGGCTTAATAGCCACTTGAGCTGGCTGCTGCTGTTGCTTAAAAATGCTGGAGTTCCTTTTAGATTGATTATTTGAGGAACATTCTTTGTAGCACTGCAAAAATTCACTGAATACTACAAAGTGCCAAATAAACCGAAGCCATTGATCATTTGAGGAATGCTCTCACAATTTATATGGAATCTAATCAGATGTATCTACATCAAACTGTTTCCTTTTTTCTCATCTTCTGTATGAAGATTTCCAAGTAACATCATTACTTTTTTAGTTAGCAAGTTACAGCATAGAGACAGAGGCAATTGTTCCATAGTGTAAGCTGGCCCAGCATCACTAAAGGCAATGAAATAACTTCTATCCTCAAGTCATAAGCACAATTCTTAATCTATTTGAATTGGACAGTGTTATCAGGCTGCTATCATCTTCATTTGACAGCACTAGCACCCTGTCTGCCTACAAGATTCTCTGTGCTTTCTGCACAAATACCACTCTAAGGTTGTATTCATTTATATTAACAACTGCAGCAAAGTGCTTGTTTTCATTGGATAGTAAGATGATCAAATTTGAGACACCTATTCCAAAATGTTTAGTTCCTTTCAAAGAACAAATGCAATTTCTTAACTAAAAGAAAGGCGATTTAAATAATCTGCCATATAATTTTATTAGAGTTTTGTCAAAAATCTCAAATGTTGAACTGCAATCAGGGAGATTCCTTGTTTACCCAAAACCCAAGGGCAATAGGAGAACAGAAAGAAGCTTGTTGTTTGTTACCTGAGAAACTAAAAGTTTAGAAAACAATAGAGAAGATCAGGCCAATTGTGACAAAGATTGCCTTGAATACTTCAGCTGTGCTTTGCAAGGGTACTGTAAGTATGTAAAATGAAATTTAAAGAAAATTAAAACAAAAACCCCAAAGCCAACAACACACCACAGATCTAAGCTAGAAGAGGACAGGAGCTTCTTCCACAGATTTCGTGTTATTTGCTCCTCATAGGATCTGCATGATATGACAATTTTCAGAGGTATCCAGCTCTGACACACTTGTGCTAATGCATCATTTTAATTGTCTCCTGAAGGAAAAACAACAGCGATAGGAAAACTGAAAGATATGGAAAGCCATTAAAGAGTTGTATTTTCCCCATATGTTAGTCATTAATGGAGGAGTCTTATAAAAGGTAATTTCTCAAAAACTGCTGTATGGCATGGAGACAACACAAGAGGAGCTGAAAGGCTAGTAATACAATAAAGCGATAAGACAAGTAGATGTGAAATAAACTAATCTTAGCAAACCAGAAGTTGAAAGGTTACCAGGATGGGGTGGGGAAGGTGAGAGAAGTTAAATATACCATGGAAAAACAAAGTCTCGTGGCCAGAATTGAAGATGACTTTGAGGATGTTTATGAAGCACACCTCCCAACTAAGTACGCAGTTCAACAGAAAGCATGAAGAGCATTATACTAGAAAAACCTTTACTGCACCAAATTATTTTCCAGAATACTAAGTTACACAAGAAGTGCCAGATGCACCTACTACATTTCTGCCTGCTACTCTACTGCACCAGCAACACAATCAGTATTGCTCAACTACATATCCAGCATATGCCGGATACGCGGTTTTGTCTTCCAAAACCAGAAGGAAGATCACCAACTTCTCTCCAGACTATTAGACGTTTGCTACCATGGAATTTGGAGAGCCAAACACCCTTGGTTAAGTAAAAATTTTCTCTTAAATCTACATTTAACCTTTCATCAGTCTGATGACTAAGGAGAAACAATAAGAGGCCTCAGTCTTCTCTTTTTTATAATTCTTAAGGTCACACAGGAAAATAATATTAGTACAAGAGGATTAATACATAAATACCTCAGGTAAAATAGAACTTTGCTCTACATAACCTGTCTTTATATTTACACAATTGTCATGAATGCAAACAAGCACTGTCTGCTGACAGAAAGGTACTCAAATTTATTATTTAAAGAGAATAAATGTCATTTTTCTAAATACAAAATGCAGTACAGCACAAAAGATAACTTTCTGCTTTCCTCAGATACCTGAATTCTTCTAGTTTTATGATTTTCAGACACAAATTTCATGGCTTTATACAAAAACAGACCACAGTGGTTGCTACTAGCCCAACAATTTTATCCATTGTAAGCAACATATATCCTGGACGTCAATGCAGTTTTAGTAATAATCCTGGCAAAATGAAGACTTCTCCCTCACACTGCAAAATGAGAAACATGTCAACTAGACACAGTCTGGGCCTGTTGCCACAACAACAAATATGACTTTGATTACTCTTTTCAAAAAAACAGACCTTTAGTCAAAGCTTTTAACACACAAGAACTAAATTCACAGGAAAAGAAAGGAATGAAGAAGAGGAGTTCAGATCAAAGTCTCAGAATCCTTTTATAGAGTAAAACCTTTACCCTGTAGTTTCTCCAAATAATCCATTTCACTGAATTTTTTGTAAAGGCACATGAGAGAACATATAACACAACTCATATGCTCAGAGCATGTGTAAGACAAAGATGTCTGGTCCACTCATCCTGCTTTGTCATTCTTTCTAGACTGTCTTGGCCTCCTCACTACCTCTGTCTGACAAAGCTCTGCACCACATCATCTGCGTGCCAGACTCCTGCAACTCCACTGAACCGCAAACAGTGAAGGATGGCAAGTTTTCCAGCAAGTGTGCTGAGGCACTGTTCTTCTGATGACCTTTTTTAATGAGTTGCTCCCGGAAATTTTTTTTTTTTTTTTTAAACAAGGCAATGGAATCATAATGTCGTTCACGCAATGCGATTAAAGAATATTTCACTTCTGGGAAAGAGCTATTTTACTCTTTGGTTGGGCAAGAAAAAAAAAGTTGAATACTGGAAAGAATTTGATGTTTTATTGTGGCCTTAGTTTACTATAGGTCACAGACAGATGACTGAGCAGTTTTAGCCATCCCTCACCTGGTTAGAAAGACTAATTTCCTATATGATAAAGATTTTCCAGTATATTAACATTCCTGTAATAATTTTGGCTTTTGTCTACACCTTCAGAAATTTTTTCAGTAAGTCTTACTGACTGAAAATTAATCAACAGACTAAAACTGAACATGTTCCAGTGCAAAGTCAAGAATAGCCATTCAAAGACAAGAATGACTCAGATGTCATCACAACCATCTGCCATGATGTAAAGCCAAGTAAGAATGGTATAGTTAATGGGGAGAGGAGTTACCAATAACCAAGCTGAGTGCTATAAGTCAGCACGTGAGGTACTTCAGAGAAGGGAACTGAACACAATATCTGTTACAGCAAAAGGTAGAAGACACAGACATGCCTGGCTGCAGATCAAGTCAGGCATTTTTAATAATCATATTACCAAAGTCTTTCTGAAGTGAAAAAAAAAATCCTAGTAACTTCAAGAAGTATCACAAATACTTTTCTTATGCACGAAGATTGTGATCTCGAGTCTTGCATACCCTCCTAGCAGTCAGTGTCTCTAGAATAAAAAAAGGTACCTCTGCTGCTGTTACTTACATTATGTAGCATTAAGCCATCTTTGATCAAGGAGGCAGGAAAAGGAAAGGAACAGCTTCGAGAACATTAGTGTGAAAGGGACTCTTTTGACGAAAAAAAAGAAGCAAAGTTTCCAAAAATAACTTCATTATTTATACTCAAATTTGTACGATGTGATTATTCTCAGGTGAAGTCCAGGTCCCACAGACAATAACTGGGCTGTTTCCTTTCCACAGCTACAACCTTCGGTTACAAGGAGTTCACCAATGATTATTCATGCATCGGGAATTCCAAATATACAATCTATATATAAAATGGATAAGTCACGGCATGACGCATTCAACACAGATGAGTCAACATATTCAACAGCTTAAAGCACATATGGGGAAAGTTCTTCCCGTTCATTAATGACTAACAGTAGTCAGCCCTAATCAGCATAACCAAAGGGAAAAAAAATGTTTGTGACAATACACTGCCTTGTCTTTTTATTTATTTATTAAGCAAAGGTTTCTTGAGTTCATGCTGTCTGCATGACATTATTTTAGCATGACATTTTTAGGATTTGAGGTTTTGTTTCTTTAAAAATCACAGCTCTAATTATCGCCACACAAGAATTCACAAAGTCATATTATCATACCTATCACTTAAATAAAAAGAATATCCTACTAAAGAAAGCTGCAAGTAAAATAACCTGATTTATCATAGCATTTTACTACTATTAAGCCATATTTTAATAAGTCGCTATGACACTTCTCATCAAGCAGCTCTGCATTAACAACATTATGCAAACTAAGATAACTGGTGAAAAAAGTTATTAGATTCCGTTCACCATGCTACTCCCTGAAATACAGAAATTGTAGGAATTGGATACTAGAGAACAACAGAACAACAGAATGCAGTCTGAAGATTCTAATTTTCCATGGAAAATTGTCTCTTCATCATCTTATAACTTAAGAACAGCAGCATGCTTTGCTTTACCAACATTGATTTGGAGAGAGATTTTAAAACTTCAGATGGTCAGTCAAAAGTTTTACTACTTAAGGTCATGCTACATCTTGAGCCGATGTGCATTTGTACACTCGAGTTCTCTGAAGTCATGTTTTACCAACCGAATTATATTTTAGGATGTTTGGTTTCTATTTCAAGAGGGTAATTTCCCAAAGTTGCATTGTAAAACATCCATGAAACTGTTAAACAAGGCAGCTGTGCTACCAGAGAAGAACGTTACTTTAGTCACTACTATTACTAACATACAACAGTAAGTTTTAGGCTCTGTGTCAGAAGAGTAATTAAGCCTGACTTTGTTTAAACATATAATACCACCCAAAGTGATTCAAACAGGATCAGGCACTAGCCAGAGTATCATTTTAATCAGGAGTGCTTTGCTGCATCAGACCTTAACACAGCATGACAAACATCCAAGTAAACACACTAAGGATTTCTTAGTCTTAATACACAAACAGGTGAGCTCTGTCAAACGGAGCTCCAGCCTCATGGCAGTACTTTTTCCACAACAAGCAGTGGGACAGAACATGAGCACACGTTTCAGCCTTCCAAGTACAAAGTCTGTTTCCTCCAAGCTGCAGAACTAGATCACTCTCTCACACTGACCCTATGATGGAAACAGCAACCTCCAGCAGGCAATGGGAGTGCTAGGGCTTTAATTTTTCAAGCCATCAAGCAAGATTTTCTGCAGTTCATCTGTCAACACACTTATTCCTCTGACATTTGGGGTGACAAATGTGGTGGCCAAGAATTTACTGCAGCCTTTTTCCACTGCTAGTCTATTCACTTGGCTTCAGCTAAAACACTTAAATCCAAAGGACTCCACAATTACTTTCTTCTTTAAATGAGTAATCTCTTGCTTAATCGATTGTTAACTCAAGGTTCTAGAATACCAATGCTTGAGATTGAAGTCCTTTCTAGAGGCAGCAGAGCAAGTCCCAACAGTTTTCTTCATACATCTCCTTGCATTAACACCTCCAAGCAGTCAGGTTGCCCTCCAGGGTAAGAGCAGAGTTCAACAGTTTGGTCATCCCCTTCTTCCGAGCCTGACATGAAAAACAGTTACTTCCAGCTGAGAATAGACAGAGCTAAGCAGAGGTCATCAGTTTATTAGCTCAGCTTTAGAAAAAATACCCTTTGAGATGATCAGGCTGCAGTAAGATGGGATTTAACTAGTTCATTTGGAAAATACATATAACTGAAGGAAAAGGAAATGCAGCTGCTACTTATAAATGACAAGCAGTCATCAAACCATTACTGCTCTCCTTTTATTCTTGCCAGTTTTTCAGTCACTAAACACTTCCAATCCAGTACAACAGCTGTAATATTGTATATAAATGCATTAATGCTCTTGGGAGATGTCCTGTTGGGGAAAACATGTATTTTTACATAGCTAACTTAAATAATCTTCTTCGGTTTTCTTTTTGTTATCTCAGAACTGATGATTTACAGATTTCACAGGAAGCCTTCTATCAGCCAAGGCATGACTGCACAATCAAAGAATCTCCATATTTCAGGGAAACGTGTAGGCCAGTTGTTTGTTGGAAAATGTACAGATGTAATCTGGGAATGCTCAAAGATTCAACGATGGGTTATTTTTTTTTTTATGATTTTCAGCAGACACTCTGCTTCCACCGGAACTGTGACCTTATATGTAGAAACATGGGCTGCAACTTCCTATGACGTGCAACATGCTACCATACATGTTTTTCCTTTAACTCATCAAGTTTTCCAGGCTGCTGCCCACTCTCCAATGAACGGAATGTCACTGTGCGTACAACAGTCATTCATTCCAGCACTTGAGATCCCACCAAATTTCACACCTACAAAGCTAACACTCCAGTCTGTACTGCAGGGTGAATATTGCCATGGATTTGGGCCAAGAGAACACTTTTTTTAAAAAAAAAAAAAAAAAAAAAAAGAACTGATGTCTTAATGAGATTTGTAAGTACGCTGTCCTAGAGTATGTGTCTCTCTGAAGGGTTTTTCTTGAACATGCTATGCTTAAAATAATGAAGCAAGGAAGCTCAGGATTTGTTTATCATAATGATCAAATGATTCTAAAGGGAACAAATGATGAAAACCCTCAAAAATAAAATCAAGAGCTTGTAACAAACTCCATAATACAGCATATAATTTCCACTCTTTTTTTCATTGTCATAGTAAATGCAATATTTCATCATATTCTGCTTTAGTAAATATTAAAAATGACATTCTAATAATATATTCCAGTGCATTACTCTTTTAATGCAATACAGAAACAATCAAGCCATGCAGAATATTCCACTATGCAACTGTTATCTACTTCAAAAGACGTAATGCAAAGAAGTAACCCCCAAAACAGTATTGCAGTATGATACCTAAGCTATTCAACACAGCAGTAAACAGTGCTTGGAAGTTATGGACTTCAAAGCTGTACAGACTCACAGGAATATTACTATGCTAATTAAAATCATACTGGAAATCTGAACCTGTGAAAGAGACATTCACATACAAGAAACAAGGCATGACAAATTCTATTATTGAATTAGACAAAACACACACAAAAAATATTTAATCACTGGTTGTTTGCACCAGAAGCCTCTCAAATCAATACTCAAACATAACCCTTTCTCTCCTGTTTGTTTTGTCTCCAGACAGGATTCTTACAAATTCTCCTCCCACCTCCTAACTACCCATTTTCCTTTCCAGACTACAGGTTTTATTAAAATCATAGCGCAGGGTACTGGCAGTTCTCAAACTAATAGGTCAAGCAAACAATCTTTCACAATTCAGCTCTTTTGTTTATGTATTTTGTCAAATCAGCATTCTGCAACCTGATTTTATTTTTTTTTTCTCCTATGGCTTCTACTGGTTGCTTTATTCCACATTAGCAAGACAAAACGGCAGGTAAAATTTCATAATGTGTCTTTCATTCTAAGAAGAGTGAACAACTGCAACCTTTCAAGTGCACAAAGTGAACTGTGAAAACAAAGACCAATAAATACTACTGCAAGTCTACCGCAGCTTCATTAAGCAGATTAGAGGAGGGCAATGCTGCTGATTACAAACAGTTAAAGTGGTGAATAATGCCTGAGACATCTGATTGTCTTCTGCAATGACTACATTTGTGGATGAGGGGGGAGCAGGGATATCAATTACCCCAAGTTTAGCAAGGCTTTCAGCACTGTCTCTCACAATACTCTTGTGCCCAAGTAGGGCAATTAGTATCTGAATAAGTGGATGGCTAGATGAATCAACAGCATCAGGGATCACCCTGTTCAGTATCTTCTTCAACAATGAGGAGGACATGATGGAAAGAACAGGTTTTTATCAAACTTGCAGATGGCACCAAACTGGCATAAACCAGTCAACACATGTGAGGGCAAGGCAAGAGAGACCTTAGCAGGCTGGAAGAAAGGACTGACAGAAACATCATAAAATTCAGTGAGGACAAATGGAAAGACCTGTAGCTGAGAAGAAAAAGACTGTTGCACTGATGGAGGTGGGAACCGACTGGCATTGCTGGAAAGGACCTGGTGGACAGGGAGGAAGTCAAGCAACACACTAGCAGAGGTGGCCAACAGCATCCTGGCCTGTATTCACAGAGGCAGAGCCAGAAGAGCAAGGGAGTGATCCTCCCTTCTATTCAGAGCAGTTGTTAGGCCCCTGCAGAACCTGCACCCAGTTCTGCCCCCCTAGCGTATGAAAGACACCAATGAACTGCAGCGAGTGCAGCAGGGGGCTAACTAAGATTGTTGCGGCCTGGAGCAATTGCCCAGTGAGGAGAGAGTGAAGAAACCATCCTTGTTCAGCCTGCACAAGCTTTGGGAGGATCAAACATCAGCCTGTCAGGGGAAGGAAGGCGGATTAAGAAGTGCTATTAGCCACCAATATATACAATAAAAAGAATTTCTATAAATATATTAATAGCAAGAAGAGGTCTCGGGAGAA